>LVTN01001618.1:0-16280 GCA_001649415.1 Musa itinerans
CACACTTATCTCAACATATAAATTAGATAAATAAATAATAATTAATTTTATCATCAAAATTCGAGATTCAACACCACTGTATATTGCAGAATCCCATGCTCTCCTTGAATGGCTTAAAGTAACTGATTCATTACACTTTTCCTCTTTCCATAGTCGCTCTGGTTCGCAGTGGTATGATGCTTCTCTTACTATTCCTGGCTGTTTGGGCTTCAACCTTCTTGAGAGTTTCTCTGATTTCTTCCCTGTCCATTTTATAAGGTCACTCGTGTGCTTGAATCCACGTCCAACATCAATCTCTATATGAAATTTACTTAGACCCACCATCAGTGCTCTTCGTCTTTCCTGCTCTTAGAAGCTCCATGTTTCATCTCGATGTTGGATTACTCAGCATCGACTCCCGACCCTTCCATAGTGGATTCACTCACCAAGAAACTCATCACATCTGACTCCAGGGTTCTAATCTCCGCTAGTGGATGCTGATCTGTGCAAGCAGTGGTATACAGCATGGAATCAGCATCTCATCGTACGCTTACAGTGAATCGCGATGGACAGAGACATAAAAGCTTCGATTAAGTAAGAACATGTGGTTGATCCATCACAACGTATTTACAAGTAATCGATGTTTGATTCTGAGTTGAGTGCTGACTCTTAGCAGTGATCCCTCGTTACTTTTTCCATCTCATTTTTGAATGCAAGTATTTGATGTAGAACACTCGCCGACAAGGAAAAGTTGATTTGATTTACAGTCTTCTCGTGTCCATGCAAACGTTGCCGTGATTGGATTAGGCTCGCTTGGTAGCAGACGTTACCACCGAAAAGCTTTTAGAACACTCGCCGTCGACAAGGAAAAGTTGATTTGATTCAGTCTTCTTGTGTCCATGCAAACGTTGCCGCGATTGGATTAGGCTCGCTTGGTAGCAAACGTTACCACCGAAAAGCTTTTAGAACACTCGTGCTCGCGGATAAGGTGATGAGTCGATGACAATATATACAAACGATCGTAAATGAGTAGATTTATGCTTCGATATGGATTATGATCTCACATTGATAACTGACAATTTCTTCTCTCTCAGATTTGTTTGTTTTTCAACCCAGATTCCAAGTTACCATATCAGACCCAACAAGATTAGTAACAATGTAAAAAGATGCAACACACTAAATTGACTATATGCTTAAAAGTGACAATGTGCAACACACTACATTTGTTTGTTAGCCAACCAGATTCCAAGTTTTCCCATATCATACCCAACAAGAATAGTACCAATGTAAAAAGATGCTACACACTAAAGTAACAATATGCTCAATGTCCCATTCATAAAGGTAGGTAGCAATATATACATAAATACATATATAAATACATAAATACATAAATACATATATATACATACATATATACATATATATACATACATATATACATATATATATATATATGTATATATATTTATATATACACTAAGCTCCATCATTTCTTGGATTCTACTGTTACAACTACACAAGTTAGCAAAACCCAATGATTCAAAATAATAATAATAATAATAATAATAATAATAATAATAAAGGAAACGAAAAAAGTAAAGAAAAGGGTCCTGATGGGCTGAAGCACATGTCAAAAAAATAGACAACAGTCCTGTTTTCATCCATATCCAAAATGATATGAATCTACTATTGTGGTTCATGCCAAAACTCAAGTCATCAAAGCAGCTAAATAACCATCAAAGATCTTCCACTGTAAGAAGAGTTGCATGAGAACTAGTTTGATCCTCTCCAAAAGCAGTTGAAACCATCTTCCTCTTCTCCTGTGATAAAACATTTCCAATGCAGATGGTGCAATTAACATTACAAGTAATGCATGAATGCCTAATATGACTAGCAATAATATGGCTATAGTGATGATGTTGAAAGAACAAAACATGATTAAGATTTCGAAAATACTGAAAAATACTTCCTAGTCAAATATGGGGTATGGTACATTACCACATGATTATTAACCATTGCTTGATTATCTTCTTTAGATACAAACTACTATCAAAGGATACCATGTTTGATGTCAGTTGGCATGTCTCCAAGTTAGCCTATGCTTGCGTTAGTGAAATGGAATGGTGAAAGGAAATCTGTATTCTCCACAAATAAAGAGTGGACAAAACCTAAAAACTATGTTTTCTTCATTTGATTGTCGTCATATATCACTTCTAAATACAAGGTCAGCGATTGCTTCATCAAGATTACACCTAGTCATAGAGGCAACTGGACCTTTGAACTTTGTAAAGGAACATGAATTGCCAATTGGAAAGGCAAGAACCCTACAGGGAAGGTCTATTTACATATATGGAAAATTTTCAGAATATCATAATTTATGATATTAGCCAATAGTACTCTTTTAACCATTTTCAACTATATGAAATTTTAGATTGAATAGGTCTGGCCATAATTAAGTCTATGACTAAAGCAGGTAACAACAACCAGATAATGACAACACTAATGAAGTCTGTAACTGTTTTCTAGAGTTCAAAAACTATGATTAAGGATGCCACAAGAATGCCATAGTGATCCAACCATAAGATGTTACAAAAAGACCAATGTCACAGAAAAAGTTACCTGAAGAGCTAATATTCGACTGTATCTTTAATAGTTATTCAGAAAACAGTCACAGAATGACTCTGCCCAATTCTATGCGCTCGGTCAACTGCTTGATCTTCAGTAGTTGGATTCCACCAAAGATCAAGAAGAATCACATGACAAGCAGCCACCATATTCAGGCCAAGACTTCCTGCTTTAAGTGACATGAGCATAACAGTTACCTGAAGAACAATACCAATGTTTATTCTCAAAAAGAAAAAAGAGAAGACAATTAATAACTTGAAAAAAAATTAAAGCACAAACTAAAAGCAACCACAGGTACAGAAAAATTTTATAAATTATTTGATTATCGAACCTCCAGGTCAGTGTTGAAGTCTTTCACAGCCTTGTCTCGTAACATGAGAGGCATTGTACCATCTAGCCTTCTATACTGTATAAGACATTCATTCAATGAAAGCTCAAGTAAGTCTAGCATGCTGGTCCACTGGGAGAAAACAATCGCCTTGGCTGGCATGTCAGAATTTGAGTTTAACAGAGTGGAAGTATGATTCAGAGCATTGGCATCGGACTTGGAACCACGTATCATAAGATTATGTGCTTCAGAACTAGAGCTGCTCTAATTTTGGAGGAGATGTAACAACTATGGACAATCGATCCATCATCAAATGAACAACCAGTCGAAGCTTCATCATCAAAATTGTCAGATATACAACTTTTTAATGTACTTCGGGAGAAAATGGAATCAGTACCAAGTACATCTCGACAACCAGGTGCAGGACACAAGTTCTCATCACCAGTTAAACGCTCAGATATACACTGATAGCAGAAAACATGCCCACACATTGCCACAACAGCATCCTCTGGTGGGTCCTACATAAGCATCATGTGATTAGATTTCAGGACAACTAGAAAAAAGATCAATTAAACATGTAAAAAAGGCTGCAGTTTTGTTCTTTTTCCTTTTTTGGTAACGCTGCATATGTTGACCTAATGGGAGCCTTGTGCACTAGGCCATCCTTATTTATTAGATGCTTATACTTGCCACCAGAATATGAAATCATGAAAACACAATACGACACAAATTACCAGCAGCAAAGATGTCTTTGTTAAATTGATTATGAAACATAATTCATTGTCATTAAAAATTTGACTTGGTACTAATATCATGATATTTGATGCACTAAAGACAGGCAGCGTACATCAACTGAATCTGTCAGAAAGTCAGAAAAGACAAAGCAACGAATCAAGCATACAAATCGTAGATTATAAATATAAACACTCTTCAGCAACCAATTCAAACTGACAATAAAAACCCTTTATGCAAGTCTAGTAGGAAGGAGCTAATGATAGGAAAGGCAATAAAGCATATATATATCCACAAGTGCTCCACAATTCCATGCATAATATATTCTGTAACTCAAATGTCATATATCTTTGTTCATTGTAAATTCTGCAATCTCAGGCATCATGAACACACAAAAGACTTCACAATATAAATCAATTTAATAATCCCACAACAAGAAATGTCCTAAGTTGCTCACAGAAAGTCATCAAAGAAGTCATGCCCTTTCACCTATATTATGCAAAACGCCAAATTCTGACACCTGCCTAGTCCAAGGAATTCCTAGTCTCTGGTTGTATCAAAGCCAACTAATTTATACCTTTGGAATGAGCAAATATATAAAAGTTAAACATAACTGACTAGTTTAGCCCCACTTTATATATTACCTCCTGACATGGTTTCAGAGGAGTGAAAAAAAAAAAATCAAACATGACAACTTGCAGTACCACTAGAGAAGGAAAGGCCAAAGAATAAAACCAGACTGAAGATGATTGAAAGGTATTTCTTTTGTTTTCATGCTGGTTTCTTGGTTCCTTCCTGTTCTGGCAGTACATTGGTACGCTATGCCAGTCACTTGACAAAGCTCGAACTATCATGTCATTGTAACTTGATTTCTTTGTCTAGAATAAGCTTTTCTGAAATCCTTTGTAAAGCTAGATGATTCTCCATCATTCTCTCCCGGTGGAAAAGAATTCAACCCCGGAGAGTGATCTGCAAGGTTCTGGTCCAATAAGTCTGGTGCAAAGTCATGAAATTCCTCCTAAGTAATCCAAGTGGCATCAGAAGCTAGACGATCACACCACTTGATAAGAAAGTGTTGAGCAATGCTAGTAGCAGACGTAACAAGGCAATCATAAAGAATGACCTCTACATCATCCCTGTGTTGTGCAAGAATTGGTGTTTTTGGAGGATTGTCACCTGCAGGAATACAAGTAGACGGAGGAGGCTCAAAAGGACCATAATATAGAGTTAAATCTTCCACATTGAAAACTGGATTAATATTTAAGTAAGAAGGAAAATCGAGCATATATACATTAGATCCCAATTTTTGGATAATGGGGAAAGGACCAATGGCTCAAGCATGCAACTTTTTGAATGTGTTTTTAGGGAATATCTCAGGGTGAACGCAAACTAAGACATAATAGCCTACTTGAAACTCTTGACTTCTACGATATGCATTAGCAGCAAGTTTATAACTTTCATTACTTAGGGCAATTTTACATTGAATCTCAACATACAAATTATGAATATGTTGAGCAAAGGAGTGGGCTGGTTCTGAGGCATAATAGTCAAATGGAAGGGGTGCAAGGTCAATGACATGTTAGATTTTCTGTAAGGGTGGCAGCTCACTAGGTAATTCTGAGGGTATGATATTAGAAAATTTATCTACTAAGGATTTAACCTCAGGAGTTAGGTCAGGAATAGTGCAAGGGTTAGGAATTTCTCTAGCAATGATGATCACATAAGATTTGTTATCTAGGCTTTCTATTTCAAAAGATTTAGGAGACTTGAGAGTTCCTGATTTATCCTTTTATAATGGTTTTGCTGGTCGAAGGATGATGATTTTGCCTTTGTATTGAAAGATATAGGTGTTTCTCTTCCATGACTGTGAGCTGCCACCCTTTGTAAGTCAAGTCCCTTGGTGGTTAGGGCTTGTGAAAGAGACTTGGGAGTTTCTAATTTATCCTTTTCTGATGGTTTTGCTGGTCGCGGGATGATTGCCTTTGTATTGAAAGACAAGTGTTTTCTCTTTCATGATTGATAACATCAATGTTATACAACCAAGGTTGACCTAAAAGAATGTGGGCAACGTCCATTGGTAAGATGTCACAGTAAATCTCATTCTGGTAATCGCCCATTTTGATTGGTACTAGGCATCTTTCGATCATGGGTAAAGTAGTTCTGTCAACCCAGACTACTTTTAATGGGGTCATATGTGACTCTACCTTAAGGTTTAGTCTCTTGATAGTAGATTTTGAAACTATGTTCATAGTGCTACCCCTGTCTATAATCAATTTACAAGTTTTTTCCCTACTTCGGATGAAAGTATAGAGTATACTTGTCCTCTTCTATTCATTACTAGCAGTAGAGAGAATAATGCGGACAACATTATTATAGGCATCTTCAATTTCTAGTTCGTTTTCACCACTTGAGTAGGCTTCGAGTTCAACTACTTGGTCTGCTTCCTCGATTTGATTCTCTGGTTCTTGTTTTAAGGTAAGCGTATATTGAGGACAACAAAAGGCAATGTGACTTCTATTATAACAATAATGACATTGGATTGAAGACGAACTATTTTGAGAATCAGTAGTTGAATGAATTGGACGATTCATGGTTGAGCTAGGATTGTTGCTAATAGTGGGGATTTTTAACTTGACAAAGCCATTACCTGGGGTAGATTAAGAAATAGTTCTATTGTCGAGAGACTAATAAGATGCTCGACGAATTAGATAAAGTTTGATGTACTTCTCAATCTCAAGGGCTTGTCGGGAAGCTTCCTCCATGGTGTCGGGAGAACTAAGGGAGACTTTCCCTTGGATGTCAAACCTCAACCCATTAACAAATCTTTGAACAGTGATAATTTGGTCCTCTTCTATTTCATACCTAAGTAAAAGTTCCTTAAATTGGGCCAAATACTCTGCCATATTAGAATTCAAACTATTTAACATTTAACAATTGTTCAACTGGTTGACTTCGAAAGTAGGTTGGTAAATATTTTTCTTAAGTTTTTGTTTCATGACTTCCCATTGAGTGATAGGCAGCTCTCGATGGTGTTTGAGACTACATTGGACATGTTGCCAATATTTCCAAGCGGATCCTACCAATTTCATTTTTGCAAATCACATGTTCAATATCAATCATTCCATACCACTCAAAGTAGTCTTCCATGTTGTCTGGTTAGTCAACAAACACATTTGGGTCAAATCTACCATCAAAGTCCGACACGGCCATTTTTGCTAGATTGTCAGCAAACCGAACTCGTTGGCCCATTACTCGAGTTTGTGGAATTATAGTAGTATCTAGGAATTCATTGTTAAGGTCAAAAGCTTGGTTATTAGGAATTGTTGGAGCATGATTGTGAACAGGTGCCCTATAGATAGATCTAGGAATTGTTCAAACTAGGGCTTGGGGAGTAGGTAAAATTCCTTGATTTTAAGATATGGATTGTGGAGAATGAACATGTTGCCTAACCAACTCATCAACTTCCTCATTCATCGATTGTTTTTCAAGATGTTAGAGAGCTCTTAGGACTTGAGTCATTTGGTCACATAACTAGTTCAACATTGTGTTATGATCTACTAGCTTGGTCCTAAGGGTGTCTACCTCACTCTATTGGTTTAGAAATTCATCAGGATTAATTTGGTTTTCACCTCGTCGAGTCATGATTATAATGTTATCGACAAATTACCTTTTGGTAATGAATGCATAAGGTGGAAATGTAATGTTTCAAATGGTTCTTACTTTTTTTCATCACTTTTTATTTTTATTTTTATTATTTTTTGGATAATTTTTTAGGGTTCAAATTTTAGTGATACTGTAGTTGTAGCTAAAGGGGACAGAAAGGATGATAAATAAAAAAAAAGGAGAAAACGGGGGGAGAAGCGATGAAAACCATGATCTAATGAAATATATGATTTTTCTTTTTGACACTGAAAACTATATGGTCCACCAATTCCGTAAGGACAATCACTCCAAAGTCCAACTCCACATGCAAAGGGCTGACATTGGAAGTGCAAGGATCTTTTAGTGTTGGTCGAAGCTTTTGCTACTAGTTGGAACCCAATGGGGTACATGGCAAGTTTCTTGATGGGCTATAATACCAAACTGATATAGAATAGACTAAGGAAGTAGAGAGAAGGAGAGGGGAAGAGAAAGAAATAGAAGTGTGAGATAAGAGATTAAAGAGGAGAGAAAGAGAGGAATAAGATTAGATATTATAGAGGTGAGAAAGAAAAGCGTCGGATTAGAGATTAGAGAGGAGAGAGAGCCTAGAAGAGAGAAGATACAATTCTTTTCATTCAAATCTAATGTATTTGATCCATTAACAAGTTTAGGAGCCATGGTGTACAATTAATGAAGACAATGATTCCCAAGAGTAATCTCCTAGGGAATTAGTATACAATTTAAAAATCCAAAATGTGACTTCTATGATACCTAAATAATAAATGAGTGCACTTAATACAAAAAGAGTCCCTATAAAGATCAAAAGACTTTTCAATTTTTTATAGAACTCTTAGAATTTCTAGGCCAACTAATTGATGACTTTTTGTTGATTTCTTTATCTAGAATAATTTTTTCTAAAATCTTTTGTAAAGCTAGATGGTTTTTCATTACTAAGATGAAAAGTGCAAAAGAAGAAGAAGAAAAGTGCAAAAGAAGCCTGTAACATGAGATCACTTACACTGCACACAGCACAAATGGCTAAAGAACCTTCCAACTGATTAAGTAGATTGATCATCATCTCCCTAGGAAGTTGCCTTGCCATATCAAACGAATATTTTGCGGTCCGAGTTAAATCCTTTGACAAGAAGGGGATGATCACAAGCCTGCCAAAGTCGCAAAAGCAATAACAAAATGCTCGCATAGTTTTGTTTCAAGGTCCCAGCAGCAGCATATGCCTGTCAACAGTCTCAACTTAATAAGTTGCACATACTTATAATGTAAGGAACAATTAATACCAAAGGACAACAAAAAATTTTTCACCAAGCGGAATATAGTTTTTTGCTACAATCTATGTATGAAATGATGTTTTATCTATTAGAAAGGTGAATTGGTATATTTTAGATCAAAAAGGAGGAAGATATGAACTTCATGGTTGTTGTTAGGATGAACAAAAGCAACAAAAAGTTTTTCACCAAGCAAAATATAATTGCTTGCTACAAATGATGTTTTATCAATTAGAAAGGTGAGAAAATATGATCAAAAAGGAGGAAGATATGACCAGGCTAAGTACTTCTCAACATATATTTTTTAAGAAGACACTATAAGCCCAATTATTTGATTTCAACCAAAAACCTTTCCAATTTTAAGAAAATAAAATATGGCCTATAAAACAACATCCTTCAATTGTAGCTTTTATAATGACTCTAACTAAGTCAATTTCTTAAAAGTTCAACAATCTACAGGCCCAAAGCAGTCAAACAATCATTTGCTTCCAATTTCATCAGTCTGTATGTATTCAAATTAACCACCAAGACCCGTCAAAACTTTTTGAACCATGTAAAAATTCTACACTTAAAATTACTTGGATTTGGATTCCAAAGGGCATTTGCTGCATAACCAAGTAAACAAGAAGGAGATTCCCCTTTCATGGTGGTTGAAGAATCAAAATCTGTTATAATTAAATTTTAAACCAGTCTAGTATGATTTAGGATTGTTATCCCACTCTAAAGTCTAAACAACATTAAAAATTATAGGACACTAGACAGTTTCTGCTATTTAGCATGTTACAATTATATAGGAAAAATATAGGTGCTTGAGCAATAATATTCAATAAGCCAAGAACCAAAATCAAATTACAATGAAACAGGAACAAATATCTGGATTTTACACTTTGTTAAAAAATGGAAGCATGCACAACTTGTGCATGTACAGTTTACCTATCATTTGTAAATGTTTACTAATAGAACTTAACGATGTCCTTGTGATTTAAATTAGGACATATTTATTTTCATAGTACATTAATGATACAAGTCAATTATGTGTGTGACCTGATGTTTTTTGGGATATATTCACTATTAACTTTTCTCACTGTCAGGTTCAAAACTAAACTTAGCAGAACAGAAACATTTTATTTTCAGCTCACACGTGAAAAGAGGACCAACAAACCATCATTTTTTTTTCATTACTTAATGCAAATGCACCCAAAATATATAAAACGCAGCAGAAAGCTATCTTGTTTGTCTACAAATTTAAAGTTGGCATTATAACCCAACCATCAAAAGCAAATCATATTCTCTTTTACTGAAACCTCAACAGTATATAGTCTGGAAAATAGCTTTTTCCTATTGAGTAAACATGACAACAGCCGAACTTTCTATATGGTAAACACCTTGAACTGTTGGCATGAATCCACCTCCGGCTTTAAATAAAATTCTCATTCCTCCTGAGAAAAATCTACCTTTTTCAGGCAAATTGATTTTGGAGGTAACTTAAGAATCTGCTCCCCGTCAATAAATGTGCCTGCCAGAAACAGTTGGCAGCAGGTCAATATCGAAAAGCCACAGTGGTCCAACACAAAATAATATACTTAGATTACCTATTTTTATTCTTTCAGGCCAGCGAAAAGGCAAAATATCATCCACACTCATTTTATTGAAAAATTGAAAGGCTTATAATAAAAAGAGAAGGGAAAAAGAAGGCTACGAAAGAAAAACATGGTTTACATTAAAGGAAAAACTACGAAACACAACTAGTAGGGCAATTACCACTGTAAAATGGCAAAACAGAATGATGACTTGATTGTGCACACATGTTCAACTTGAAGAACAATTAGCACAAAAAGATTGTAATATCATTCCCAAAAATTAAACGAAACTTGATTTAGAGTACAACAGAATTCTGTAAACAAATCTTGATGGTACAAAAGCCTATATACTTTTTTACACTCTATGGTTAACTGCTTCTGTGAAGTATCCCAATAAGCCAAATTTGCTCCTAGAAAGGAAAAGGTTCTTTTGACAATACATTTTTGCATCGATGCATCATCTTGGTTAAATCTTGTGTTGAGCATAAAGTTGGCATCAATGGTCACCATTCCATCTTTACACTATGAATCTAATTATTACATTCCCATCAAAACTATACAGTGTCTGATAACAGAAAAGCAAAGAAGCGCCAGCACTTGAAGTTGCTCCTTCATTTTTCACTCATACAAAAACCTTACATCAGGATTTAGTGTCTAAAATTGGACCCAATGTCCAACTTCTACACATATGCTACATCTAGATGTCTATATAGGTCTTCTTGGTTATGAGCAAAACCATGGGTTCCATGAATAGGGAAGGCAACCAAACTTGACATTTCACTATAGCTGGGAATGTCACAAGATTTAAATATTGTCACAAATAACATACATGAGGATCAAACTAAAAATCAATAACATCAGCAACCCTCTTCTTAGGAGTGAACCACATAATTTTCAACTAATATCCAGAAAGTAGATAAAAACAATTTTCAAATGTCTGATTACAGAATGCTACTTAGATACAGATGAGTAACTACCTATTCTAGAATTACAAACAAGTTTGATTGATTATAAACAAATGTAACACATGCAGGTATTTTACTACTGGAATGCACCAAAATTGACATGTAGTACAACTTTGGAGTACATGTCAAATTGTATTCCATGAAAGACATTGATTCCAAGGATCATCAAATACAGCATTCATCAAGACTATACTCAGAACTTAAAGTTCGTACCACATATTCCCAGGTCACTTGCTCAACCTTTTGTAACACCTGAACCAAGAGTTGAAATTTCAGTAAATTCCATTACTACTGAATTAAACTTAATGAGCCAACTAGCTATCAATACCCAAAAAGAGGGGCATCAGTGCAACCACCTTTTCTTTGATTTCGCCAAAGGATTGTATAGTGGAAGAAAACACATGGGAAGAGGAACGGAACACTAGACATGTTTAGAAGGCAATGACTGACACCAGCCATGCCACTGAAACTTGAATACTTCAACTAAATCCTATCAGTCTGATGAATTCAAACAATTTAGACTAAGTTTAATTGAATCAAATTATCTCTGTTCATCCTAAGAGCTAAATGGTACAAACAGATAAAAGAAACTAACCCTGAAACAGTTATTAAGCACAACAACTGGGCACTTGTTCATGCAGATATTCAGGAAAATGCCAAAACCATTAATATCTCTAAGTGCTTTCCATTGGTATGGAACATGGCCATATTTTCTAATTGCTAAACATTAAACCTTCAACTGTACCAAAATATCTCAAATATATTTCTAACAAATCAGATCATGCAATTGTAAGGCATTCAAAAAAGTTACTAGCATGCTTTACTGATCTATCAATTCCAGTTAAGGGAAAACAAATTTTAAATGATTAAAATACCTTTTGTGCGATGAAGAAGTAAAGCTTTCAGGACAACCTGAAGTTTCCTATATCCACTGCTTGTATTTCTAGATATTGGATATTTTATAGAAGCACAGAAGGAACTATAGACAGATTAAGGGTCATACTTCAGGAAGCAGAAATAACTGTAAAGATTATCAATTGCATTCTGCATGGGCATTCCCAATAAACACCATCTTCTTTTGGCTCGAAGACCACAGAAGGCTCTGGCCACTTGAGTTCTGTGATTCTTTATGGTTTAAAATTCATCTAATATATAACTCTAAACCACCTGACTCTAGCAAGAGGGCCACTGTCAACATTGAGATGTGAATCTTTTGATCTTTTCCCTCTTTTCTTCACCTTGTTCTGTCCACTGGAAGTCTGCCTCCTTTTCTTGTTCGATAAGAACTCTGAAGATAACCCATACTTGTCAAGGCTTTTCTGCTCTCCCTCGTCATCATCAGCCATATGTTGTTTTGGCACTTCATTAGTCACAATTGAGTATGTGGTATGAACAACATTGTATCTTGTGAGGTCACCAGGACACTTTGTCTGAAAACCTCCATGATATACAAGAACAGATAAATCTGCACTCTTCAGAACCTTTTTCTTCCAGCTCTTGAGTCCATTGCTGAAGAACACTGGCAGGGCATACAACCAATGTACCTGCAGCTGGCCTGGCATTATGGGAAGTGCGCATAATTGAACTAGCGGGTTGCTTACATTTACGATCATTGTCGCCATACAACAGATTTGTCTTATCCACTTCAGAACCCCTGTCATCATCTTCATCCAGATTTAAGGCTTCATATTTTACACAGTTGTAATCATCAGATGTGAATTTGGACTGCTGAAGCATTTGCTTCAGTATTAAGGTGATCATTAATATAATCTTACCAAGACCCTGTCATGAGAAAAGCACGCTATTATTTATAAAACTGTGCACGTGTAAACAACAAAGTAATAATCTCATGTACTAGCAAAATGTCGAAGAGCAGTTATATTCCTCAGGAAAGAAAATCTGATCATCTGCAAGAATTCCACTGGCACAATGAGTATTTCTTTCCTTGTGAACCATCCAAGCTAAGGCCATTTTCTATCAAACATGATGGTTAGGATCCAAAGTTCAAAATTATAGGGAAATAATCCAATATGATTGACACTTCCAGCATACACACTACCTGGTGCTTTAAGAGAGGAACAACCAAAAGCCGCTCAGGCAGGTCATCTGCTAATCTTGGTTGACTCAACCAAGATTCTGTGAGGAAAAATAAAACAGGACCAACACCAAATCATGAGTTTTTAATATTAAAATGACCCAAGACGCAGTCAAGCCCCCCTAAACGCAATGCAATCACTAAAGCACAGAATAGAAAGTTAAATCGATCTTGAACCGCGAGAAAAAAATGAAAATTGTAGCTACCTTAACCCAAAGTAAACCCAGTTGAACTTTGAACATATTGTCTAAGTTTTACTAAGATATACCTAAGATTTTAAAAAGCGGATGCACTATGCAGCCGATTGGGTTGCTGCATCGTGCTATGAAATATCTCTTAAATGGTAAACAAATGCAATAAAAAATCAAATCGGTATCATACTTAGCTATCTAGATAGGTTTTAAAAAATATAATAAAATCTTAGGAATGTTGACAAAACAAATCTCAAGCATACCATGGCAAATCAGCATACAAACATATAAAGCCAAGTGGTGCAGTTATCACTCTCCCTCTGTCTCCTCAGCCTCCGCTCCCCAAAAGCTCCGCTCCCAACCGACAGCCCCTTCCCACTGTCTCCCGACCACGAAAGCTTCGTTCGGGCCTTGCCTCCCAATCGATAGCCTCCTCGGACCTTGATAGCACCCCTCTCCCTCCTACTCCCGAAAAACTACGCTCCGGCCTCGCCGCTCGACCGACAGCAATCTTCTCATTCTCTCTGTGAGTCCTTGTCCGCTCCATGTTTCTCCTCCTCGCTAACCAGTGTCTTAGTAAACACATTTAACAACTCATCTAACATCTTAACAAGCTTATTATTGGCGATCCTTTTATTATTGGTAATCACCTTAAATAATAATAAAATATAATTTTATTAAATATAAATCCTCATTAACCAATCGTATTTTATTTTCCCTAACCCCTTATCGCGTCCATTGGTTAATCATCTCATCATCCAACACCGATAACATTAGAACCCTAGCGATGAAGTGGCATCAGACTGTAAATAGTAAAAGAAGAAACAAATATTTATGTTTATTTTACATAGGTAATTTTAGAATGTTAAAAAATTTTGAATCAGATCGTAAATAGTAAAAAAAATTACGAATAGAAATCTTCCTAATTAATTATTTTGTAAATTACAATCCAATGTTGGTCACTAAACGTTCAACTTAGGCCCCTTAGTATTTACATATATCGATATTACTTAATTCATATTTTATCCACTAGAATTTTCTATCGGATGACAATTCATAGGACTCTAGTTTGATACCGTAAACGGTCCATCACGACATCCTACCAAATGACTATGGATCGGGTTGACTCGTGTTTGACCTCCTCAATCTCAAGTTAACCCAATCCGTGAATATTTAGTGGGATAAATCTAATCCCTGATTGAGGCGTGACAAGAATAGAACTTTGGATGCTTATTTAAAGATAAAAAAAAAAAAAGTCGCTTTTGTTAATTCTTAAAACTCTTTTTTTTTCTTTTTCTTAAGCTCACTGAGATGTCTCAGATTTTTAATTTAACTTGCAATATTGATAATTTCCTACGTATATTGAAATATTCTGAGTTTTGTGTACTACTTTCGGGGGTATATACTGATAGAAAGAATAGAAAATAAAAAATAATTATTGAAGAAGCTTTATTGAAGAAGTGAAGAAGCTTAAATATATTAACATGTTGCTCTCCTATTTATACAGATTGGGAGAAAGGATTTCCCTTAATAGAATAGAGGATTTTTCTCAGAATAGAAAGATTTCCACATATAGTTAGGAAAATCTTACCTCCTATCATGCCCTCACAAGATGGTGCTCCTGACAAGGATACCAATCTTGGATCGATGCAAAGAATGGTTTAAGATTCTTCGTGAGTAGGGCAAGAGCAGATTGTTGATGCTACTGCGATTGCTATTGTTGTGAGGCCATAGGCATTCCCTTCGTTCTCCTTAAATCCACCGACTGTTGACAAGATCAGCGAAGGCTATCGCAGTAAGGAAGATGAGGATTGGCCGTAGAGCCTCTTAGGAATGTGGTTGCAGCTGCATTGGTTGCTGGCGCAAGGGCGAAGCTTCGCTTTTCTCAGCGACGTTGGTCACTGGCCATAGGTAAGACAAGAGCGAAATTTCACTTTTCTCACTGCTCGGATACCATGATAGAAAGAATAGAAGATAAAGAATAATTATTGAAGAAGAAGCTTAAATACATTAACATGTTCCTATCCTATTTATACAGATTGGGAGGAAGGATTTCCCTTAACAGAATAGAGGAGTTTCCTCAATAGAATAAAGAGATTTCTACGTATAGTTGAGAAAATCTTATCTTCTATCATATACAACACCTATGTTGTTATGGGATATTTCGAAACTTTAGGCGTGGATACAGATAGATGAAACTACTGCTTTTCTGCCATGCCATCTTTCTGTGGAACTTATTTTTGGCTGATATTTTAGCTGCAGATGAATGAGGTGTTGGATGTTTCTTGTTGATTCATTCGGTAAATGAACGATGAATCCGCGAAAATTTGTTCTCTTATCTTATGGATCTGACTCAAAAAAGTATTCCTAGAGCTGTCTCTTCTCTCTGCTGATGCCCTCTTCTGCTCATACCAATCGTCATGTCGTCTGCTGTTTGCTCGAATCTTGTTAGCTGATCCTAATCTGCCACGGTTATGAGATCCCTTGTGATGTGTAATCTGTACAGGACTTTGGCTGTGTAATGTGAACTTGTTTTTCGTACAAAAACTTTAAACGTCACCATTACCATATGCCAAAGGATCTAATCTTCTCTATTCTACAATTTCTCCCGTTAAAAGTGACAAAAAGAAAAATGGCGGGAAAAGGAGGATGCTCCCGGGAAATCCTGGTGTCTGCGACAGCGCAGAAGTCGAAGCCGGAGCTCGCATTCCAAGCAGGTGAAGCCTCCATTTGCTTTCACTCTTTTCTTCAACCCAATCAATAAATCAAACGAGTCGAGAAACCGGAAGAACCCAGACCGATTGGTTCTGTCTCTCCGCATTTAACTTGCTCTCTCGCTATATATATATATATATATATA
>LVTN01001618.1:16305-43443 GCA_001649415.1 Musa itinerans
TATATATATATATATATAAAGCAGAAGCAAAGCCCCGCGGAAAGGTCTTCGTCACTTTGATCCGCCTTTTGGTCTTCTCTCATGGCGTCGGAGTCATGGTTGGTGGAGAGGGCGAGGGAGGAGCTTGAAAAACTGGAATCCCTGCATCCCACCCGATTCAAGTATCTCAAGCTCGAGCTCAAGTCCCTCATCTCCCAAACCCACTCCTACGTTGTTGCTGTTGACGAGGATAGCTCAAGTCCTCCTCCTACCACTTCTCCTGTTCCCACGCAAGGTTTCTTGCCCTTTCTCTCAGATATGTGTGTATATATATATATATATATTGGTTTGTCTATTATTTTTTGCTTTGCAGTGTCGTCTAATCGGAAGAGGAAGACTGGGTGGAGTGACAATGATGAGGATGAGCAGGCGGAGCAGCGTCAGAAGAAGCAGGCGCAGAAGCCATTGTCGGCATCAGGACGAAGGAGCGGTGGCTGTACGAGGAGTGAGAGCAGCGTGGAGATGGCCATGAGACGCGCCGAGGCGTGCCTCAGGAGGATTCAACAGTTTAAGCACAGCTTGTTTTGTTAGTAGCTCGAGCAAAGCTTGTTAAGGTGCCACACACAGCAGCAGCTACCGGACGATTGATTATATATGCACGCATGCGAATGGATGGAGTTTTGGTGCGGACTCGGACCCTTTAATCTCACTCTGTGGTAGCATATCTGATACATGTGATCTCTTGCTTGACCACAGGAGAACAGAAAGTATGTTGATATATATGACCAAGAAACTGTTAAGATAAAGCTTATTTCTAGTTAGCTAAAAAAGGTTTTATTTTTCAAATTCACTTAAGTTAATTGTATTTTAAAATTTCTTTATAAATTTTTAATGTCTAAAATTAAAAAATATTGCTAGTGCGATGAGCGTAGATCGAACACGTGATCTACACGCGATATTTACATCTTCAGTTCTCCCATCTGAGCTATCCTCCTGGATAACTATTATAATCTTATAAAGCCATTTATTTCGGATGAAAACTTCATTTATATCGGATGAAAATTTGTAGAATAGCATCGATGCGATAAGGGGACTCTCACTTGTTTATCTATCTCGTTATAGAGGTTTAATTGAGAACAATTTGTTTATGGACATAAATTGAATCTGTCTCAGACTATTGAACCTTCAACATAGCATTCCAAGATGGATTGCTGCTATTGTATCAAAACCCCTACAGAAAAAAATCGTTTTGTGGTTTATGACATTGCATGAATCTATACAGAATATAGTAACACAAAATCTTCAGACACTTTGAACCTTGAGATTACCTTGTAAGACACCCTAACCAAGCCACCTTTAGGAGAAAGGCTAATTCGAGGGATCTGTCACTGTGGAATGCAATCTTCTCATGGGAAAGAAAGAAAGAGTAACCCTGAGATAGGGCTTGTAGTGGTTGACAGATAGCATCGGAAGGCCTTCAGCAGAGAAAGATCGTTTGAAGACCCTCTCAACCCCTCCTGCTTGAGGAGTCCTTGCTCCCATGCTCAACTTTCCATTCCATAGTTTCAGAGATTTTTGGGCCCAATGTCACTGAATTCGAAGTATTAAGGATCAGTCATCACAGCAGATTCATTACATAGGTCTAATCTCATTTTCATCAAGGAGTGTTTTGTTCATGAAGGTAAAGGTCGGTGATTACTGTGTTCTTGATGCCCTCTGCCTTTTCTCCAAGCTTGTTCGACCAGTCAAAAATCGAGTCTTCTTATGCAATCAGATGCACCACGATATGTAGAACTGACAGCTATAGAGATTATTTTTTAAAAAAAGAAATACAAAAAATAAAATATATTTTTATTATATTAAATGAATTCGAACATAAAACCTATCATTTTGTGCAACGATAAACTAAACTGAGACTTGAAAAACTGAAAGGCCTGGTCTTTACTCTGCGGTGGGAAGAACTGCATTAACTGGGTTGCAACAAGTGGTCAACAGGCTCAGAAACAGAAGCAGGTTTTCCTGGCGATTCCTCTGCAGCATAGGTGACAGAGCTCATTGGAATTTCAATGACATGGTCATCGTGCAGGCTCTCCATTTTGGTATGATGCCTCTCATACTCTTCTTGGCTACTTGGGCTTCCAAGTCTCTCGAGAGTTTCTCTGGTCTCTTCCCTTGCTTTTAAGAGCAGGCAAGAAGGAAGAGTACTGATGGTGGGTCTCAAGTAAACTTCATAACCACAAGTGTCCTTTTTATAGGTCGTTAATACTTGCACAAAACTTGACACCCACCATCGGTACTCTTCCTTCTTGCCTGCTCTTAAAAGCATCATGTTTCATGTAAACGTTGGACAGGATCCTAGCATATTGTGTTCACTCATCAAGAGAGTCATCACATCAAATTAATTTCAGGGTTCGACTCTCGGTAAGTGGATGCTGATCTGTTTCATGAAGCGGCATACTCTCATCACTTGCAGCACTGGCTCAGCATGTCATTACAGCAAATCACGATCAACGGAGACTCGAAAGGTTCAATCAAGTAAAAGCAGGTGGTTGATCCATTACAATTCATTTCTAGGTAATTGATGTTGGTGAAGCAAAAGAGCAGATTCTGAGTTCAGTCCTGACTCAATGATCTTGTTACTTTTTCCTTCTTTTTATGTGGGAGTGTATTTGATTTGATTCACAGCCTTCTCGTTTCCATTGGGAAAAGTTGCCGACAGGGATCTGGTGGATTAGGCCCGCTTGGTAGCAGAGATTACCACTGAGAAGCTTTTAGAACACGTGCTCTGCGGATAAAGTGACGATATGCTCAACGTCCCATTCATGAAGGCAGCAAAGTATATTAATATTTATATATATATATATATATTTACAGTCCCTTATGCTCCATCATTTCTTGGACTCCACTGTTACAACTACATTAGCATCAACCTATAATTTAAAACAAAAGGAAGCGAGAAAAAAAAAAGAAAGAAAGAAAAGGGTCCTGATGGGATGGAGCACATATCAAAAAATTAGCCAACAATCCTATTCATTCATATCCAAAAAGATATGAATCAACTACTACGATTCATGCCAAAACTCAGTCGTCAAAGCAGTTAAATAACCGCCTAAGATCTTCCACCGTGAGACGAGTTGCATGAGAACTAGTTTGATCTTCTCCGAAAGCAGTAGAAACCATCTTCCTCTTCTCCTCCTGGATAAAACATATTTCCAATGCAGATGGTGCAATTAACGTTATAAATGATGCATGACTTTGAATATGACTTCAGAGATGAAGTTGAAAGAACAAAACATGATTAAGATTTCGAAAATACTGAAAAATACTTCCTAGTCAAATATAGGATATATGGTACATTACCACATGATTATCAACCATTGCTTGGATTATCTTCTTTAGATACAAAGTACTACCAAAAGATACCATGTTTGATGTTGGTTTGACCGTTGTTTAAAAATAGCATGTCTACGAGGTCAGCGGTTGCTTCATCATGATTACGCCTAGTCATAGAGGCAACTGGACCTTTAAACCTTGTAAAGGAACATAAATTGCCAATTGGAAAAGCAAGAACCCTATGGGGAAGGTCTATTTACATTCATCCAAGACCCTACATACATGGAAATTTTTTTCAGAATATCAGAATTTATGATATTAGCAAGTAGTACTCTTAGAATCATTTTCAGCAATTTGAAATTTTAGATTGAACAGGTCTGTGCATTATTAGCATTAACACAAGCAGAACAATGGGTCAGAGTGTGAAGACTGAATTAGAATTAAGTCAACTAAGAATGAATTTCCCCTATTTTTCTGGGATTAACTAAATTTGGCATCTTATTGTTCCACATTAACCTTGCGGATACTCAGTAAGCAAATCAACTTATTAGCTATGTGAACCAACTAAAGCAGGTAATAACAATCAGATAAAGACACGACTTATGAAGTCTATAACTGTTTTCCAGAGTTCAAAATTTTGATTCTTCAGGTCACATGCTCCATAATTTAATTTAAGAGTGTGATTAACGATGCCACAAGAGAATACCATTATGATCCAACCATAAAATGCTGCAAAAAAAATGATGTCACAAAAAAGTTACCTGAAGAGCTAGTATCCGATCTTCGACTGTATCTTTAATAGTTATTCGGGAAACAGTCACAGGACGAGTCTGCCCAATTCTATGTGCTCGGTCAATTGCTTGATCTTCAGTAGCTGGATTCCACCAAAGATCAAGAAGAATTACATGACAAGCAGCCACCATATTCAGGCCAAGACTTCCTGCTTTAAGTGACATGAGCATAACAGTTACCTGAAGAACAATACCAATGTTTATTTTCCAAAAAAGAAAAAGAATAGAAACCAACAACTTGAAAAACTTAAAGCACAAACTAAAATCAACCACAAGTACAGAAAAATTATATAAATTATTTGATTATCGAACCTCTGGATCAGTGTTGAAGTCTTTCACAGCCTTGTCTCGTAACATGAGAGACATTGTCCCATCTAGCCTTCGATACTGTATAAGACATTCATTCAATGAAAGCTCAAGTAAGTCGAGCATGCTGGTCCACTGGGAGAAAACAATCGCCTTGGCTGGCATGTCAGCATTTGAGTTTAACAGAGTGGAAATATGATCAGAAGCATTCGCATCGGACTTGGAACCACATATCATGAGATTATGTACTTCAGAACTTGGACAAGAGATTGACTTTAGTATATCTAGAGCTGCTCTAATTTTGGAAGAGATGTAACCCCTATGGACAATTGATCCATCATCAAATGAACAACTAGTCGAAGCTTCATCATCAAAATTGTCAGATATACAACTTTTTAATGTACTTCGGGAGAAAATGGACTCAGTACCAAGTACATCTCGACAACCAGGTACAGGACACAAGTTCTCATCACCAGTTAAACGCTCAGATATACACTGATAACAGAAAACATGCCCACACATTGCCACAACAGCATCCTCTGGTGGGTCCTACATAAGCATGATGTGATTAAGTTTCAGGACAACTAGAAAAAAGATTGATTAAACATGTAAAAAAGGATGCAGTTTTTTTCTTTTTCTTTTTTTTCGGTAAGGCTGCATATGTTGACCTAATGGGAGCCTTGTGCACCAGGCCGTCCTTAATTATTAAATGCTTATACTTGCCACCAGAATATGAAATTATGAAAACACATTATGACACAAATTACCAGCAGCATAGATGTGTTTGTTAAATTGATTGTGAAACATAATTCATTGTCATAAAAAATTTGACTGGGTACTAATATCATGATATTTGACGCACTAAAGACAGGCAGTGTACTAAAACTAAATCTGCCAGAAAGTCAGAAAAGACACTGCAATAAATCAAGCATATAAATTGTAGATTATAATATAAACACTTCAGCAACCGATTCAAACTGACAATAAAAAACCTTTATGCAGCTCTAGTAGGAAGGAGCTAATGATACGGAAGGCAATAAAGCATATTTATGTCCGCATGTGCTCCATGATTCCATCATTTCCATGCATGATATACTCTTTAACTCAAATGTCATATATCTTTCTTCATTGTAAGATCTGAAATCTCAGGTGTCATGAACACACAGCAGACTTCATAATATAAATCAATTTAGCAATCCCACAAGAAGAAATGTCCTAAGTTGCTCACAGAAAGTCATCAAAGAAGTCCTCATGCTCTTTCACCTATATTAGGCGAAACACCAAATTCTGACACCTCCCTAGTCCAAGGAATTCCTACTCTCTGGTTGTATCAAAGACAACTAGTTTATACCTTTGGAATGAGAAAATATGTAAAAGTTAAACATAACTAACCAGTTCAGCCCCACTTTATATATTACATCCTGACATCATAGTTTCAGATGAGTGAAAAAAAAATTCGATCATGACAACTTGCAGTACCACCAGAGGGAAGGCCAAAGAATTATATAAGTAGCCTGAAGATCATTGAAAAGTAATACTTTCGTTTTCATGCTGGTTTCTTGGTTCCTTCCTGTTCTGGCAGTACACTGGTACGCTATGCCGGTCACTTGACAAAGCTCGAACTACCATGCCACTGTAACTTGAATCCCTAAAACCAATAATTCAAACTACAAGAATTTGACACACACACTCTAATGCTCATGATCATCAGCACAAAAGAAGGTTATTGAGATTCAAGAAGGTAATTCCAGAGTTATCCTATTAAATGATAAATAGTAAGAAAGATGACTTGGCAGAATATCAAGTTCCAAGTCCACATAACAATAAATTTATGTAACTTTGCCATTCAGCTATCAATTCTAATTATTAGAAGGGAAGGTAAATATTGTAAAGAAAAAGTTAAATACATTAAAAAACGGATGGTAATTCAAGATTCAACCAAAAAATTAGCAGGTGTCCTAACATTTGTGTTAAGTTTCTTTAAAAGGATGTTTACCATATGTTTGGTACATCTGACAAACAATATGACGATTAAGGTATGCATATGTTTAAAAGAAGATATTGTCCTCCTAAAGAACCTTAAAAACTAAAGTCACTAATATTTACGCATCAGGTCTTTTCACCAAAAATCATTAGCATAGGCAGAATTATCTTGTTCTATTTGGCACCACACTAGAGAAAAAAAGTGCAAAGGAAGCCTGTAACATGATATCACTTACACTGCACACAGCACAAATGGCTAAAGAACCTTCCAACTGATTAAGTAGATTGATCAGCATCTCCCTGGGAAGTTGCCTTGCCATATCAAACGAATATTTTCCAATAGTATCCGAGTTAAATCCTTTGACAAGACGGGGATGATCACAAGCCTGCCGAAGTCGCAAGAGCAACAACAAAATGCTCGCATAGTTTTGTTTCAAGGTTCCAGCAGCAGCATATGCCTGTCAACAGTCTCAACTTAATAAGTTGCACTCCTTAGAATGTAAGGAATAATTAATACTAAAAAGCAACAAAAAGTTTTTCACCAAGAAGAATACAGTTTTTCGTTAAAACTATGTACAAAATGATGTTTTATCTATTAGAAAGGTGAACTTGTATATCTAGAACAAAAAGGAGGAAGATATGAACTTTGTGGTGGTTTTTAGGATAAACAAAAGACTAAGCTAGGTACTTCTTGACATATATTGTAAGGTTATGATGGTACTACTAGTAACTTCAATTTAAGCAGTTTTAGTCAGTGAAGCCTAATGAAACTAATAGGCTGATAAGCTAATTATTCCACCAGATCGGATCATGAAAATTGGTATCAGAACCAATCCAATATTTGGGATTGGCGAGAGGTTTGAGAAGGAAAGTACTATATGTGGGTTTGGGATTAAAGGGCACGTTGGGACGTGTAGCTGCTAGTTAGTAAGCTATGTCTCACATACACCATGCTAGGGGCTGAATTTAAATTATGTTGGGATTTGATGAGGACAACAAACCCTTAAGTAAGGGAGACAAAGATTTAACAGTTGTACTACTGCTAACTTGAGCTTGAGTGTTTTGGATTAGTGGTTCAAGCTCAATGAAGTTAATACGCTAATTACCTCATCAGACCGAGTCATAAGATATCTTTTTTAAAAAGTAATTATAAGTCCAATTATTTGATTTTAACCAAAAAACATTTCTAATTAATAAAATAAAATATGACCTATAAAACAACTTTCTTATATTGTGATTTTTATAATGACTCTAACTAAGTCAATTTCTTTAAAGTTCAAAAATCTAAAGGCCCAAAGCAGTCAAACAATCATTTGCTTCCAGTTTCATTAGTTTGTATGTATTCAAATTAACTACCAAGACCGGTCAAAACTTTTTTAACCATGTAAAAATTCTATATTTAAAATTACTTGAATTTGGATTCCAAAGGGCATTTACCGCATAACAAAGTAAACAAGAAGGAGATTCCCCTTTAATGGTTGTTGAATAATCAAAATCTGTAGTAGTTAAATTTAAAACCAGTTTAGTATGATTTGGGATTGTTATCCCACTCTAAAGTCTAAACAACATTAAAAATTATAGGACACCAGACTGTTTCTGTTACTTAGCATCTTACAATTATATAGAAAAAATACAGGTGCTTAAGCAATAATATTCAATAAGCCAAGAAGGCACGAACCAAAATCAAATTACAATGAAACAGGAATGAATATCTGGATTTTACTCTTTGTTAAAAAATGGAAGCATGCACAACAGGTGCATGTACGATTTACCAATCATTTGTAAATGTTTACTAATAGAAGTTAACGATGTCCTTGTGATTTAAATTAGGACATGTTTATTTTCATAGTACATTACTGATATAAGTCAATTATGTGTGTGAACTGATTTTTTTGGGATATATTCACTATTAACTGTTCTCACTATCAGGTTCAAGACTCAACTTAGCAGAACAGAAAGATTTTATTTTCAGCCACGTGAAAAGGGGACCAACACGCCATCACTCTTTATTATTAATTAACTCAACAATATGATCTTAACTTGCATAAAAGATGCTCCCAAAACACATAAAACACAGCAGAAAGCTAGCATTGTTCTTGTCTACAAATTAGAAGTTCGCATTATAATCCAACCATCAAAAGCAAATCATATTCTCTTTTACTGAAACCTCAACAATATAAAGTCCTGAAAATAGATTTTTCTACAGAGTAAACAACCCAACTTCCTATATGGTAAGCACCTTGAACTGTTGGCGTGAATCTGCCTCCAGCTTTAAATAAAATTCTCGTTCCTCATGAGAAAAATCTACCTTTTTCAGGCAAATTGACTTTGGAGGTAACTTGAGAATCGGCTCCCCGTCAATAAGTGTTCCTACCAGAAACATTAGGCAGTAGGTCAATATCAAACAGCCACAATGGTACAAAACAAAATAATATACTTAAATCAACTATTTTTATTCTTCTGTGCAAAGAATAGCAAAAAATATAATCCACACTCATTTTGTATTGAAAGGATTATAACAAAAAAGATAAGCAAAACAGAACAAAGGCGACCAAACAAAAACATGATTTACATTTAATGGAAAAGCTATAAAACACAACCAGTGGGGCAATTACCATAATAAACACTAAGAATAAAAGAGATGATTCACAAAATAACAGAAAACAGAATGATTACTTGATTGTGCACACATGTTCAACTTAAAGAACACTTAGCACAAAAAGATTGTAATATCATTCTCAAAAATTGGACGAAACTTGATTTAGTGTACAACAGAATTCTGTAAACAAATCTTGATGGGACAAAAAGCCTATATACTTTTTAACCCTCTATGGTTAACTACTTCTGCGAAGTATCCCAATAAGCCAAATTTGCTCCTATAAAGGAAAAGGTGTTTTTTGACAATATATTTTTGCATCAATGTATCATCTTGGTTGAATCTTGTGTTGAGCATAAAGTTAGCATCATTGGTCACCGTTACATCATTACACCATGCATTAATTATTACATTACCATCAAAAACTATACAGCATCTGATAACAGAAAAGCAAAATAAGAACTGGCACTTGAAGTTGTTCCTATATTTTTCACTCGTACAAAAACCTAAGATCAGGATTTAATGTCTAAAATCGGACCTAGTGTCCAACTTCTACACATATACTACATCTGGATGTATATATAAGTCGTCTTGGTTATGAGCAAAACCATGGGTTCCATGGATACTGAAGGCAACCAAACTTGACATTTCACTATAGGTGTAATGTCACGTGATTTAAATATTGTCACAAATAACATACATGAGGATCAAACCAAAAAACAATAACATCAGCAACCCACTTCTTGGGAGTAAACCACAAATTTCAACTCATACTAGCGTAAAAAAAGTTATAATATGCAATATAATATATATGGCACACTATCCAGAAAGTAGATAAAAACAATATAAAAGCAATTTTCAAATGTCTGAGTACAGAATGCTACTTAGATAAATATGAGTATTACCTACTCAAGAACTTCAAACACGTTTGGTTGCTTATAAACAAATGTAATACATGCAGGTATTTTACAACTGGAATGCACCAAAATTGATATGTAGCACAACCTTGGAGTACATGTCAAATTGTATTCCATGAAAAACATTGATGCTAAGGGTCATCGTAAAATTCAGCATATTCATCAAGACCACACTCAGCACTAAAAGTTTCTACCACATATTCCCCGGTCACTTGCTTAACCTTTTGTAACACCTGAACCAAGAATTGAAATTTCAGTAAATTTCATTACTACTGAATTAAACATAATGAACCAACTGGCTATCAATACCCAGAAAGAGGGACATCAGTGCAACCACCTTTTCTTTGATTTCGCCAAAGGGTTGTATAGCGGAAGAAGACACATGGGAAGTACTGAACACTAGACATTTTTTCTTTAGGTCTTTGACAAAGATTGCTTGGGGCAAGGCAATGACCGACACCAGCCATGCCACTGGAACTTAAATCCTTCAACTAAATCATATTAGTCTGATGAATTCAAATATTTTAGAATAAGTTTAATGGAACCAAATTATCTCTGTTCATCCTAAGGCTAAATGATATGAAAGGATAAAAGAAACTAACCCTGAAACAGTTAAGCACAGCAACTGGGCACTTGTTCATGCAGATATTCAGGAAAATGCAAAATTCATTAATATCTCTAAGTCTTTTCCATTTGGAATGGGACATGGCCATATTTTCCAATAGCTAAACAATAAACCTTCGATTGTCCCAAAATATCTCAAATATGTTTCCAACAAATCAGAGCAATCAACAATAAGGCATTCAAAAAAGTTTCTAACATGCTTTACTGATCTATCAGTTCCAGTTAATATTAAGCAGGGCAAACAAATTTGTTGCTAGCCAGGGAAAACAAATTTTAAATGTTTAAAATACCTTTTGTGCGACGAAGAAGTACAGCTTTGAGGACAGCCTGAAGTTTTCTATATCCACTGCTTGTATTTTTAGATATCGGATATTTTATAGAAGCACAGAAGGAACTATAGACAGAATAAGGGTCATACTTCAGGAAGCGGAAATAACTGTAAAGATCATCAATTGCATTCTGCATGGGTGTTCCTGATAAGCACCATCTTCTTTTGGCTCGAAGACCACAGCAGGCTCTAGCCACTTGAGTTCTGTGATTCTTTATGGTTTGAGCTTCGTCTAATATAACTCTAAACCACCTGACTCTAGCAAGAGGGCCGCTGTCAACATCGAGATGTGAATCTTTCGATCTTTTCCCTCTTTTCTTCACCTTGTTCTGTCCACTGGAAGGCTGCTTCCTTTTTTTGTTGGATGAGAACTCTGAAGATAACCCATACTTGTCAAGGTTTTTCTGCTCTCCCTCATCATCATCAGCTATACGCTGTTTTGGCACTTCATTAGTCACAATTGAGTATGTGGTAAGAACAACATTGTATCTTGTGAGGTCACCAGGACATTTTGTCCGTGAACCTCCATGATATACAAGAACAGATAACTCTGCACTCTTTGGAACTTTTTCTTCCAGCTCTCGAGCCCATTGCCGAAGAACACTGGCAGGGCATACAACCAATGTACCTGCAGCTGGCCTGGCATTATGGGAAGTGTGTGTAATTGAATTAGCCGCTTGCTCACATTTACAATCATTGTCACCAGATAACAGCTTTGTCTTATCCACTTCACTACCCCCATCATCATCTTCATCTAGATTTAAGGCTTCAGATTTTACACAGTTGGAATCATCAGATATGAATTTGGACTGCTGAGGCATTTGCTTCTGTATTAAAGCAATCATTGATATAGTCTTACCAAGACCCTGTGATGATAAAAGCACATCATTCTTTATAAAACTGTGCATGTGTAAACAACAAAGTAATAATATCATGTACTAGCAAATTGTTGAAGAGCAGTTAAATCCCTAAGAAAAAAAAACCTGATCATCTGCAAGAATTCCACCAGCACAATGTGTACTTTTTTCCTTCTGAACCATCCAAGCTAAGGCTATTTTCTATCAAACATGATAGTTAGGAACCAAAGTTCAAAATTATAGGGAAATAATCCAATATGATTGACACTTCCAGTATATAGACTACCTGGTGCTTTAAGAGAGGAACAGCCAGAAGCCCCTCAGGCAGGTCATCTTCTAATCTTGGTTGACCAAGATTCTGCAGGGAAAAATAAAACAGAACCAACTCTATATCATAAGTTTTTCATATTAAAATGACCCAAGATGCAGCCAAGGCCCCCTGAACACAATACAATCACTAAAGCACAAAATAGGAAGTTAAAACAATCTTGAAACTCAAGAACAAAATAAAAATTGTAGCTACCTTAACCCAAAGTTCAACCTTGAACTTATTGTCTAAGTTTTACAAAGATATACCTAAGATTTTAAAAAGCAGATGCACTATGCTGCACTGTGCTATGCAATATCTCTTTAATGGTAAACAAATACAACTCAAAATCAAATTAGTATCCTCAACAGCCCCCCCTCCCTCTCTCGATAGCCTCCACCGACCCTGACACCCACTCCCTCCTACTATTCCCGGAAAGCTTCATTCGGGCATCGCCTCTCAGCCGACAGCCATCTTCTCCTTTCTCTGATTCTTCCCCTCTCCTTCCTTCCCGTTTTCCCCTCCCTCTTTCTCCTCCTCCTCTCCTCTACCATCGCCCCCCACCAAACCTCCTGGACAGCTCCTTTTCCCTCCCCATCCCTCCTAGTCCTCCTCATCCTCCTCCTCCCCGATAGATCCCATCCAAGTCCCAATTGACAGCCCTCTTCTTTCCCATTCAACCCCTAGTTCTTCCCAGGCTTCTCTCCCACCTCTATTTCTTTCTCCTTTAATGTATATCATTGTTAAAAATAGTTATTTTTTTCTAATATAGTTTATGAATTGTTTACAGGATTAAATTTGTAATTGCTAGCGTTTTGGTGCTTTAAATATTTGTAATTTGATGTTTTAGTAGTAATATTTAAAGTATGAAATGATATAGAACTCATGTATTGTCTTTTTTTTACCTTAAGTGATCATATTTATCCTTAATTATATTTTTAATAATTTTAATATTAGCAAGTATCTCGGGTGAGTGGACAGTGGCTTGAGCATTTTGGAAACTTAGCACCTTTGACTACCCTGCTAAAATCTAACCATCATGATTTCCTCTAGTTGTTTGTCTTTTCCTTTAACATATAAAAATTCTATGTTAATATATATATATATATATATAATGGAGAGTGAACAAGGGACGACTGTGGTCCTGAGAAGAGATCAGGCAATTGCAAGGGAGAAAGAAGCGTTTACCATTTGATTGATTGCACAGCAGCAGTTGCATGTGAGGCAGAGAGACGTGAGTGAGAGCGCGCGCACGTGTGTATATATATATATATATATATATATATATTCCATGCTGAAGGTGAGTAAATTTGGATCAAAATCAAAGGTTCAGGCCTTGCTGAAACTATAGTGCTTAAGTCTCAGATCAACCAGCAAGAAGATAAAACAATAAAGCTAACTATACAAATGACAAATTATATCATCTTCTTATGTGCTTGAATGAAAGGTATAAGCATCTATAAGCAAGATGGAAACCTAAGTCTAGTCTCAATGCCTTGCAGTAAGCCCTGGGAACCTCACATCAAAAGGTTAGGAGCCATAAGGATAAATTACTATGTTAGAGAATAAAGAACTGTAGTGTGGGAAGCAGGAGTTTTTTCACATCTGTGAAACCAGAAAAGTTGGAAGAAATTACTTCCACATTTCCTATACTGGTAGCTGGCTTTCAATCCTTGTTTGTTTGATAGCTAAAGCTGATTCATGAAATCAAACTAAAAGGTGGTTCATAAATAAGGAAGCAAAGACAAAAAAACACAACAAAGAATTAGACAGAAAAATTTCTACTGGGAAGCAGTGAACATTTCTATGCAGCATAGATTTCTTCCTCCTGGATATGATGGATAATCCAATTGACATAGAGAGAGAAGTTTCATTAGCTCATAATGAAATGAAATGTTTGATACAAGGACCCGACTGGCTGTTATATACAAGACGAGAAATAATGGATGAAACTCAAAATAAAAATGTTTGGCACTGTTATTGGATTGTAAAGGATTGATCTCATGATGGTTTGGAGACAAAATTAGACTACAAAAGTATACTAGGAAGAGTTTATAGTTTAATTTCAGAGATTGTGAAAATGCACCGACTTGATTTGGTTCTTCAGCTTGTGGGGAGAACTAAAAGAGTTCTGTTCTTGACTCTAGAATAAAAACAAATTTGTGGAGTTGCTCTTGAACCCCAAGAACAAGAGTGTTCCTAGTTTGATCTCTGCCAACAAATGTTGGCTATTGTGTCAAACCACACTACAAACTGATATCTCATTCTTTCACTGGACTGCCATTCTTTTTCACCAGACTACTAATACGCATTGGCTTAAATGGTTTTGAATTTTTTTAAGCTTAGCAGTAAGCACTAGTACACCCCTAAATCTTTGTTGCACCCAGTGTCATCTGCACCTATGTCAACATGAGAAATCATATGGTTTTATCGCATGGGGATCAGGCATGTGGCACACGAATAAGTTAGGGTTGCTAATGAGGAAGGGAATCTGAAAGGTGGACCATGGAACTTTAAGCCTTAAAACAGAAAATGACATGCATCAAACCAATCTTATGTGATGGTAGAAAGAACAAGTCATTTGTCACAAAACCAATGCAGATTTGAAGAAAAGAATGAGGAATGGTTTTATGATTTGAGACCAGATGATGATTAAATGCCTTCAGAGCTAACCAAAAATCAGTGATGGGTCAACACATGAAAGTGATTGGTCATACATGACAATGTGCATGGTTAGGATCTTCTCATGCAGAAACTACAGGAAAATCAACTTCAAATTTAACTTGGGGACCTTCAATTTAGTCTAAACAAACTTATTTAAAGTTAGTACTAAATATTTTGTTCTTCATGCCCCAACAAATTGTTTACAAACCAGAATTGTCAATGAGTCATAAATTGGGTTAAAAGAAACGTAGGATTCAACTTTTGCTCGAGATATAAAGTTGGTCTCACATATTTAATGTTGCTTCTGTTCTGTTGCTTTTCTTTCATTTTGCATATTGATGGTGATCTCACGTATTTAATGCTTATTTGCAAAAGATATATTAAAATAACAATATATATAAACATTTTCTTGAACATCAGTCTGTTTCACATAATTTAAACCATTGAGAGCTCATAATTCCCAATTGCCTAAAAATAATTTCAAGTTTACTTAAGAAAACAATAGCTCAGGTAATATAAAAGACTGTACAGCCTAATTAAGGATCCACGCAGAAGTGATTTTTCACTAACTCAACACGCTAAGTTGCTAACAAGCATGAAAAGGTGGATCTGTGGGAGTTCAATGGCTTCCCCTCTAAGAAGATCCTCATCAAATCTTCGAATGTATAAATCCACATACTATCCATAAAGTATTAGACCCAAATATAAATTATGTCATCAATTGAAGAGAAATACAAAAGTAAACACTTAATTGACTGCAGATATTGTTCATGGAATTTTCTAATATTGGATTAAGTCACATGGTGTTCCACATAATTGGTTTGATTATACTTGAATACAGGTGTGCAAGGAAAAAAACCCTCCACATGAACAGTTTGATACTTCGAATTTGTCAAACTCCATCATAAATCCAACAAAATCTCTCTTGATGGAAGAAAAAGAAGACAAAAAGTATAGTGATACACTAGCACACGAAAAGAACTACCTGCAATGCTTCCTGATATATATGCCTCTCATCATGCTCAATGCGCCTATCGTCTACTAGGCCCAAGTGCTTTTGTCCATCACTGGTGCCAGGCGGCTGCAAATTGTTGACCGACTTTCCATATAACAATGTTGAAGGCAACATCCTATTTGTGATGACATTTCCAAGAATATGCAAAGCATCTGCACTTTAAAAATAAGTATGTTATCATACACATAGTACATCAGTTCGTATTGCATTTAAAATCACCATATCTAACATAAAGAAAAACTGCCCTTGCAAGAATCAATCACCTCTACTCTCCACTGAAGCTTTTGGCATGTTATGGAACTTTTCATCCACAAACGTTGGTGGTTGAAATTTAGCTAAAGCATCAACTGCATCTCCTCCAGCAAAAGATGAAGATAAAATCCTATGTCCATTTTTACTTGTGTCAGTCTCACCATTTCTCTTAAGTGCAACATTCATCATGCCATCATAATCAGGTCTTATAGAAGCATGCATTTTTTCTTTACTATAAATCTGACTTCTGTCTTTCATGTCTGAAGAACCTTTTGGTGCAGTTCTGTTCACAGATGAAAGAAAAGATGCTGGAAGAGATCTTTTAGGAACAACATTGTACAGATTTTCATGAAGATTGTGTCCATCCATAACATCTAACTTTCTTCCAGTATCAACTAGCCTTTCATGATCTGCAAGTCTTACTTCACCTATTCCATTGCTTCTGACATTGTTTCCTGTACTAGCACCAGATGTTTTAGTAAATGATGTGAAACCTGCAGTAGATTGTAGCATTGATGTTCCACAATCATTATTATTACTAGAATGAGTCGGGAACTTCGCAGACGCATCACTGTTCTGATTAGAGATCCCTTGTGAATTATGTCCCCATTTATCCATAATGCCATCAGTAAAGGATTTCTCTGATGATACAGATCCAATCTCAAAATCATCTTCACTATCTGTGGAATCAATCTCAATGATATCCATAGACTAAGAAAGTGTGTGATTTGCAGTCACTTCTGCAACAAAACTTGAAGAAGACAGGCTACCTGATCCTCTGACTTGTGAAAGACTGCAAAGAAAATAGAAATATTACCATCAGTCCTACATGCCACATTTCACAGCATTATGGCAAGTTAAAAAGGAAAATGAAGCACCTTGGACTTACTCATGGGTATTGAAGTAGAATTGATATTACCCTACAGATCCATTTGTTCACAGTGCTGCATCTACTACAGATAGATAGAAAACTCTAAGTTGAAGTATAAACATGATCGGGCATCTACAGTGATCACAAGACTTAACAGGATTAGCTTTCCAGACAAACAAATATATATCAACTAACAGAATTATTTTTTCCTCCAATTTGGAGGGATATGAAAAAATCACAATAAAAACAACCAACTAAAAAATATGAAGGATAATCTTGAATTATACAAAGTGACAGTATCCAACCAAGTGGGATTCAGTTTATGATCCTTCACCAATCAAGTTAAAAGCTACAAAGATGCCAACATAGGCCTATCACATTTAGACTGCCATTTCGGGTATCAAACACTATTCAGTGATCTGGTAGGACCAACACATAACACCAGTATATACCCGTGTACCAAAGTCGAAGAAGGAGAAGAGGAAGGCACAGTGGAGGAAGAGGATGGGAGACGAAGAAAAGGAATATGAAGAAAAAGAGAAAGAAGATGAAGAGGTAAAGGAATAGGAAGAAGAGAAAGCGATGGAGGAGGAGGAAGAAGAGGAAGCGATGGAGGAGGAGGAAGAAGAGGAAGTGTGGATGAGGAGGAGGAAGAAGAAGAAGAGGAAGCGATGGAGGAGGTGGAAGAAGAGGAAGCGATGGAGGAGGAAGAAGAGGAAGCGATGAAGGTGGAGGAAGAAGAGGAAGAGAAGAGGAGGGAGTGTACTGGGGAGATACATGGCAAACTGTTCTCTGATGCCGGTGACATCAAACAGTAGCAGTGGCAACAGCATCGCGAGAAGAGGGCTCATGCTGTCTTTTTTTTATATTGAATTGGATCAGACTGTCCAAAATGGGTGAGGTCCCACTCCCAAACCAATGTGTACCATCCATTTCGTGCTGTTTTGGATGTTACAACAATCATTGCTATCACATTCTGTTCCACACATCCCCAGTCAAGTTCCATAATTCTCCTATTACCAAGCCTTAAACAAAAAGGTCAAAGGCTCAATAGAGCATGCACAAGGGTCTCTATTTTTATACCAAAACTCTCGTTGTGAAGAATATAAAATAAGATAATACAGCAGTAGAATTGTTGATGCTCAATAGTGGGTACCATGATCAAACAGTTTAGTGTTTAAAGCCCATAAAAAACTAAAAACAAATAACATGCAGCTTCTGGTTTAACATATTTTAGCATTTATATTTCAGAATTCATTACCGGGAGGTGATCATAGAGTAATTTAGTTCATGTATAATTGCAGATTTTTTTTGGGTTCCCAACAGGAATAAGAGTTACACCCCCTCAGTTTTCATAAGTTTATTTGGCTGTTACCAAGAGCCCAATTTAGACACAAAATATGGACCAGCCTAAATATCTAACTTGAGTTCCGACTTACAGTGCTTGGGGCCTCTGTACATTAGTCCTAAAACCTTACAAATTTGCATACTAGCCCCTCAAACAGTTTGTATTTGTATATTAATCACTAAACCCCAAAAATATAGTGCATAAAATCATTTACGTCAACTATAACAATATGGATCATTTGATCATTCCTTTTACATTGTTAAATATTTAATGGTCTAAATCTTTTGGCAATTTTCCCTCCCATCCATGGAACCACTTTTCCTAAAGGTTCAAAAGAACCCTTATCAATTTAATCCTCCTTTACCTTTCATAGTTCCTATTTCAATTCTGATCCCAAAGTCATCTATTCACCTTCAGTGAGGCTTTGTATTCGGAATATAGCAGAATTCAAGTGATTAATCTATCTCCATTTCTTGTAACCATTTCAGCCAAAATAAGGTTTTAGTGAAATGATTTTAAGAGCACACAAAGAGGCATACTTTCATGGTTGGAAGCAAGGTTCATAATTTCGTACCGTACCAGAGTATCGAGTTCAGTTCGGTACGATACGGTATGGTACGAGAGCATACCGCTCGGTATATATATATATATATATATAAAATAAAAGTTAAAAAATAAAAAAGGTACGACGTCGCGTCGTTTCTTCTCCCCACGTGGGGAGAAGAAAACCTCGAAGCCTCGACGACGTCGCCGAGGTTTCTTCGCAGGAAGTTTCTTCTCCCCGCGAAACCTCGGCAACGTTGCCGAGGTTTCTTCTCCCCATGCCGAGGCTTCTTCTCCCCGCACGGATTAGGAGAAGTCGCTGACGATGTCAATGTCTCCCCGTGAAGCCTCGGCGACGTCGTCGAGGTTTCTTCTCCCCACGCCGAGGCTTCTTCTCCCCGTGCGGATTAGGAGATGTCGTCGACGACGCCAAGGCCTCGTCGCCTCAGACGAGGAGGAGACGACATCACATTTGCGGTGTCTGACGAGGGAGGGCAGCAACAGATCGGGATCGTCGAGGGAGAGCAGTGCCAGATCTCCAAGTTCTCCCTCTTCTTCCTTCTCCCTCGGCTAATACCGCCCAGTAGCGGGCGGTGACGATCGAAATCGACCGTCACCGATCGATTTCGGGTGATAACGGGGCGGAAACAACCCCAATCGACGGTACCACCCGGTAGCGGGCGGTCTGCGTACCAATATGCTGGCGGACCGGTATGGGCGATATCATTTGAAATTAAAAATCCTGGTTGGAAGACCTTAATAGTTGTAGAAGATGAATGGTGGACATAAGAACAAATCAAGAAAAGTAAATGATGACAAGAAAACTATAAATCTAAAAGAATGCACAAGTTTGCCTATCCCATGCATGGCTAAATAGCTAGAAGACTAACATGAACAACTTTTTGGGATTCTAGCATTAATATGCTAGTATGGAGATATAAGGGATCATGTAAGTTGCAAAGATGTCATAAAGACAACACCATCTTGGTTCTACAATAGGGGTTTAAATAGGTGCCTGAGCGCTCGCTTAGGTGCTCGAGTGAGGCGAGGCGAGGCACCAGGTGGTGTGCTTCAATGAAGCGCTGCCTGGGCACTTGTCTGAACCTAGGCGCCAAGTGCCTCGGGCGAACACCCGGTACAAACAAAGCAATCGAACCGGACTATTAAGTTTAGTTCGATTGAACAATAGCTAGTTGGTTCGATTGAATCAACTAAGCTACATACTATTAGCTAGTTGCTTCTCAATTCTCTTCCTTTATTCTGCTATATCTCAAAAGGCACCAAGATCCCAAAAGACCCGAGGTGCTAGGCGCTCGCCTAGGAACCCGTATGAGCGAAGTGAGACACACTAAAATATTAAAATATAAAAAATATATATTACGATTGATAAATATGATTATAAAATAAAATCTCATCCAATACTTCTTATGAAAGCTAATTTAAATTCTATCATATATTAGAGGGACCTGTTGGTGCAAGGTCAACTAATTATAAAAATAGAATCATAATATAATATAAAATCAACATGCCCGTCAGTGGCAAGTTTGCAGCTTCCTACGGATGGTAGCATCGGGGTGGAGAAAGGTTTAAATGTGTCTGTCAACGGCAAAGAAAGCTTCGGACCTGTCCCTCGACGGGAAAGGGGGCTGCGCTCGAAAGCAACAACGACGGAGGAAGCTTCAGACCTATCCATCGGCGGTGGAGGGAGCTATACATGAAGGCAACAGAAGAAGGTGGGTTAAGTGACAGAGTCTAGGGTTTCACATTCACTGGGTCGGGTTCGAGGTCAAGTTTCACTTTCACTAGGGTTTAATTCTCTGGTTCAATTCGCTAGCATTGAATCGGGCGCTTGCCCGAGCCGCTCGGGCCTCACCACACCCGAGCACTCAAATGCCTATTAAAAACACTGGAATATTCAAGGTTCTAATTCAAATACAATAGTGAAATGATTATTTCAAATTTTAGTTCAAAATTTAAAGTAACAAATCGTTGTTCCTCTGGTGACCAATTTAATTCTAAAATAGCAATGAAATGGCATCCCTTGTCCAAGGTACAATTTTTCAATTTTCATATACCATTACATGCCTTTTGTTGAATGGATCACTAGACCCACTAATGACCTTTGAAATTTGTGCACCATCTAAAAAAGGACAATGATGTAGCTAACTAGTGATTGAACTCCCAAAAAAACCTACTTGTTGCTAATACCCTAGCAGGCTCATAGAACTAGAACTTATTAGCAAACTCCTCACAATTACCAAACGCTTAAAAAGTTGAATCACCAATTATATAATCAAATGAAATAAAATAAACAAAAACTATTTCTTGTCAGGATTAAGCCAAAAGAACTATGCCTGCACAGAATCAATTAATTACAACTAAGTATGGTATGAATTAATAAAGTCAATCTTTTCAGACAGAGAGAAAGGGGATTATGCTAACATGAAAAAAGAATAATGATCCAGTACTTGAGAATAAATGAGAAGGCTAGATATCAGCAACCGCTGGAGTCCACCATTTCAAAGCAAAAAAGTCAACCTTTTTTGGCAACTGATTTCTATGAGACTCCAAATCCAAATACCACTGTTACAACGGAAGTACAAATAATAAAGAGAAGAAGAACAGCAAAAGACAGCACAAGAGTTACAGATTCAACTTTAATTCGGGTTCCTATTAGGAAATGGAGTTGAAGATCATTATTGGAAAGTAAAACTGAACCAGTGATCGAGTTGGCCAAGCCTTAAAAAGTCACTGGTATGACGAATGGGTTTTAATTGGTCGGACTGTAGATTTAACAAAATTGTTTTGAAATGTAATTTATGTGATGTATGCGGAAACTGTGAACTAATAAGTAATTATAATCCAATACGTTAAGAGTTTAATGCAACACAAGGTCACAAGAATGCATAACATCCCAAATTTAGCATGCATGTCTCAAGCACTTCACATTACATCACGAAAATATTAGTCACAAAAAAATAAATTCTCGTAAACTGCAAGAAACCGTCAATTACCAAAAAAAGACTAGTGAAGAATATAGCTACAACTAACATATTATCACCGCGTACCATTTTCATAAACCAATTAGTAGATTATTAATTCAATTACAGCACTAGAAAAACACTTTTTAGATCAAATTCATAGGAAAGAAGAAATTATATCCCATTCAACGAGCACGATTTCAATTACAAACGCAAAAGAGGAATAAAACCAAGATTAGGGCTAACCTTCCATAAGCTGGGGACCATCAGTGGTTCGTGGGCGGAGAAACAGCCCTCCTGCTGCAACAAGCGACGTAAGAATCGTAGCCCACGGATCCAGTAAAATCACGCGGCCGCAGCCAGATTAAAAACCCTTAAGATCGAACTCGAAGTCGCAACGTGCGACCCGGATTCGCCCGCCCCCCAAACCCTAAAACCTCGAAGGAATGGAGAGGAAGCAAGAGACCACGAACAAGCAAAAGGATCCAGACAAGAACGAACGGGAGACGCGAGAGATTAGGTGTGAAGAGTAAGCAGGTCGTGTAGGTTTAGGGATGGATCAAGAAATCGAGATCGTGGCGAGTGCGCCCGTGAGGGGATCGGAGGCGCGTCCGGGAACGAGATCCGCTCCAACCGGCTTGTAAGGATGCAGTTTGTCAGATGGGCGGCGGGGATCACGGATCAAGAGTCGTGTGCTTTCAAGGTGTGGACGGGATCCGGAGACGAATAGGTGAAAGGGATGTGGTGCACGGTGAGGGGAACAAAATCTGGCCTTTGGGTCGCGCAACACGTGTAACTACTTCTTTTTGTGCGTATGCTTGCACCGTCGGGGATGCTTTGCTTACTGGATTCCGTATTTCGCACGGCGCCAGGAGGCTGCTTGGTCCGAACTCCGAAGTGATCGGGACCGTCCGTCAGAAACGGTAGGTGGTTTTCTACTGGAGAAGAGACACGTTAGAGCTCCGCTGACCGTTGGACGCGTGCTTCGCGATGTGTGTTTCAGCGGTCGTGAGAAATAGTATTTTTTTTCCACTCGTTCGTTGTCGACCCACTAAACTACACGGCTTGTGATTGGAAGCAGAATGCGAGCTAGGGAATATTAACATCACATCACAGATGAATGAATTACGCAATTAGTTAAGCCACTCGTTGGTTTAGATGGTAAAAGAACGTTGATCAAATGTAAATTGAGGTCCAATACATATTTTAAATATTAAATGATGCTCGATAATTTTTTTTCAAATCGTATTTGACTTGGAAATTGTATTACATCAGCATTACCTCATGCTACCATTAGCATTTCATTATTTATGGGATATTAATATAATTTTTAAAATTTTTAAAATATTTTTATAAAATTATTTAAAATCATAAGATTATCAATAAGATTTAGTAATCTAGTCAGACAATGCTATCTTGTGCGTGGCTTCTTGGTAAAGAGATTTGGCGTGGCTTCTTCGACAATTACCTCCCAACCCCCGCTTGCAATGCGAGTCCCACTCATCCAATTGGCTGCTTAACCCAATATATGATTATAATTTTTATTTCATATGAATTTCTTTTATAAATTACACACATTTGTTTATTTAGTTTAGTTATCTATTTATTAATTTAAATAAAAAATATATATTTATTTTTAAATAAATATTAAAAATATTAGAAAGATAAATTTATTACATAATATTAAATGAACTTTTTGAAATATAACTTTACCGAACAAAACTTATGTCAATATATATTTAAAATATAATTTTCATCTATTATTCATCAGACACTTAAATCATCCTATAATAATATATTCATTCAAATCTTTTTCATCAAATATATATTAAAAAATATAAATATATTCTCAAATAGACAGTGCTGAGTTCGAATCCACCTTTGCAACTTACCTTTTATAAAAATAATAATAATAATAATAATTAGCTGTAAACTTCATCCTATATAACATCCACACGAATAGAATTCGGGTACCCACTGTCATACCTGAACTATTTCGTGACTGTGTCCAAAGTAGCCAACTCTAATTGAACATATTTCGGCAAAGCGACTCATTTTATATTTTTTTGGTTGATGTTTTTGTTTTTATTTTTTCTCCACGGTGTTCATAATGTTCCTGAAAGGACATGTTTTATAAAAAATTATGCCAATCATATGAATCATTTCATATGATGAAACGACCCATTGTTATGTCAATTACAATATTAAAAGGGTTTTGTTATTGTTTGTATCTTTGCAACAAAAATATTATAACCTACATTAAAGTCAATGTTTAAAATCAACTAACGTTGGTAAGCTATATTGGTTTTGAGTCAATTACATAAAAGAGATGTTTAATATAGGGTCACCCTAGACAAAAACACCATAACTTTAATATATGGGATAGATCTTTTTTCTATCCCATGCCATTTTGTGATCCAAAGAAAGTATGATATTTAATATCATTAAAAAAAAACTCAATGATAGGGTTTTACCAAATGAAACGTCATGTTTCCCTCGTTTTATTTAAAATTTTAAAAAATATCTTTCTAATCAATTTGGCCCTTTATATTTATCATGTTGTCCTGATTCAAACCCGATCAACTCAAGGGTTTATTCAATCTCGATGCATAAATTAATTCTTGTCAAATCTTTCGAAGCAAATCATATCAAATTACGTGTCGAGTTGGATTTAAATCAAGAGATGAAAAAAATGAGAGTTATATTGACCAAGTGCAACCCTATTATTGGCAATGGTGATGAGCAGTCCTCTCTTCTTCAATGATGAACGATGACACGATCCTCACCCCTCCAACGATGATGGCTAATATAATATGTGCTCCTATCAGTGATAGTATCCTTTGATCTTCTCCGACGACCAATGATAATGACATCCTCTATAGCTTCATTAACAGCAACCTCATCTCCTCTCTGGTAGCAGTAATCTCATCACCTTTTCAGCGACCTCATCTCCTCTTCGATTATGAATAGTTTGATCTTTTTATTAGTAGCGATAACATATTATCGACTACAAAAGTAAAGTACTGAAAAGAACCTAATTTTTTATACTATTACTAATATCTTCTTTGAAACTGTGACTAAGTTAAATAACAAAAACAAAAGTCAAGACTAATGTACCTTGAAATATTTTTTTTTTCATCACCTATTAACTCTAAAATTTAAAAATATAAAAAATAAATACAAAACATATTGGTATAATTGTAGAGAAGCCTGAGTAGGTTTGGGGATAATTGAACATATTAACACTTTAATTACACTCAAGTTACACTAGACGATAGATTTAATATAAGAATCCCCTATTTGTCAATTAATAACCCAAAAATCAGAAAAAATAAAAAAGGTGACACAAAATATGTTAGAATATATATATATATATATATATATATATATATATATATATATATATAGAGAGAGAGAGAGAGAGAGAGAGAGAGAGAGAGAAAAGAAGTTTGGGTAGATTCGAAGAGAATTCCAATATTTACATTTCAGTTACACTCATGTTGCATTTAATCATAAATTCAATATAGAATTCTCCTACTATGATAATTAATGATCTTAAAATGAGAAATAATTATAAAAAATAATATTAAATATGTTAGAATCATGTTATGATAGTTTTCGAGAAGTTTGGATAGTTTTGGAGATATTTTACTATTTATACTTTTGTTACATTAGGATTACACTCCGAATATACTTGAGTTATGCTAGATTTGATTTTAATTTATTTACTTAAACATATTACTTGCTTAAAAGATAAGGGTGTTAAACTCTCTAATATGTTTTGTGATATGTCTACATTTGAATTTATCTTTATTTTTTATCCCACAAATTTTAGATATACTGTCTCCTATTTATAACTTTTAATTTTGTAGGTATATATAGAATGACGCCATTCAATAGAATCCTTAGGCTTGATAGAAGTTAGCACAAGTAATATATATTATAATAAAGATTTATTTTAATCATTATTAAGTTAGATATAACTAATTAAATTTTATTTGAAGGTTTAAAGCTGAAGAAGTTTCAAACACCTATTCTTCCTTTACCCTTTACAACATTATCCCCTCATGCATCATCCCCTACACAGCCCCTTCCTCAGTACATAATTAATGGTTGTTATTATATCAATTATTTTAGATGTTTTCTCTGTGAACCTAGTGGTAGAAGTGCACATTATATCCATTTTTGATAGATGTGTCAGTATCTACCTCACCCCTTGCTTCACGATCTCTTCCATATACATAGTTAATAGTCATTGTTATATAGATCACTTTAGATGTTTCTAGTCAATAGCACATTATATCTATTTCCCTTAAGCAGTATCATCCCATATTCTTAGGATAACTTTTTATCATTTAATAGATATTCATAATATTCCTATGTGTCGATATGTTTTGTATAATATTTTTGAATATTGGATAGAGGGATCCAAGTTTACTTTTGAAAGTGTCTTAGTTGAGTTTAACCCAACCAATGTTGCTATGATTTTATGGTTCCCAACAATCAAGAAGTTATAGAGTTGAAGTAACTATTTCGGATTATATATTTGAGAAATACTTTAGGGATTAGCTTCATAGAAGACAAAACATAGAAGATTTAATATGAAGGTTTGTGTTTAGTGATGTTGATATTGACATTATTAGTTTTTATTGATTGTATATTTGTTTATTCTTGTTTGTATTTTATTTTATCAAACAAACTATACTTCAGCCCTCATGTTACTATTTATATGGACGATATGAATTTATTGATAAATTACAATTAGGCAATGACTATCTATTTTTTATGTCATTATTAAGATTCTCATTATTGGTGCTCGTATAAAAAAGTTATTAGCTTGAGAGTAGCACTAAGTTGATTAGATATTTAAGAGGATATGTACCACTTTTGATGGCAAGACAAATCTTCTTTTTCTATGTACATATGAAAAGCTCACTACAAATTAATTTTGATTCTTAATTTTATTAATTTGCTCATATGTATGGACTATGTAGACATATGAATATGTTTATGCCATCTTGTTATCCTAATCACCCCCAACTATGAAAATAGGGTTGGGTGAGCATCCACAACAAGAATCTTATTGACTTTATGTTGTAATCAATAACATAGAATTAAAAAAAAATTATTTATCAAATATGAGATCATTGGAGATATGGATAAGCTTTTTGTAACCATTATATATATATATATGTATTAATATATATATGTATTAATATATATATATATATGTATATATATATATATGTATGTATTAATACATATATATATGTATATATACATATATTTATATATACATATATATATATACATATATATATATATATACATATATATATATATATACATATATATATATATATACATATATATATATATATACATATATATATATACATATATACATATATACATATATACATATATATATATATATGTATAT
>LVTN01001618.1:45803-64890 GCA_001649415.1 Musa itinerans
AAACTGCGTTTAGACGTAAAACTATGTTTTAGACGTAAACTGCGTTTAGACGTAAAACTGCGTTTTAGATGCAAACTGCGTTTAGACGTAAAACTATGTTTTAGACGTAAACTGCGTTTAGACGTAAAACTGCGTTTTAGACGCAAACTGCGTTTAGACGTAAAACTGCGTTTTAGACGCAAACTGCGTTTAGACGTAAAACTGCGTTTTAGACGCAAACTGCGTTTAGACGTAAAACTGCGTTTTAGACGCAAACTGCGTTTAGACGTAAAACTGCGTTTTAGACGCAAACTGCGTTTAGACGTAAAACTGCGTTTTAGACGCAAACTGCGTTTAGACGTAAAACTGCGTTTTAGACGCAAACTGCGTTTAGACGTAAAACTGCGTTTTAGACGCAAACTGCGTTTAGACGTAAAACTGCGTTTTAGACGCAAACTGCGTTTAGACGTAAAACTGCGTTTTAGACGCAAACTGCGTTTAGACGTAAAACTGCGTTTTAGACGTAAACTGCGTTTAGACGTAAAACTACGTTTTAGACGTAAATTGCGTTTAGACGTAAAAACTGCGTTTAGACGTAAAACTGCGTTTTAGACGTAAACTGCGTTTAGACGTAAAACTGCATTTTAGACGCAAACTGCGCTTAGACGCAAACTGCGCTTAGACGCAAACTGCATTTAGACGCAAACTGCATAAACTGCGCTTTGACGCAAACTGTATTTGAACGTAAACTGCACTTAATCATAAGTGTTCTTAGAATCGGCTTTTGCATCAAAATAGTCTTTATCGAACGAACGCAGCTTTCGTTTTTAATCGCTGAAAGATTTCCGCTGCACTAATTCACCCCCCCCCCTCTTAGTGCTCTCGATCCTAACATACATATATATATATATGTATACATATGTATATATATGTATATATATATATGTATATATATTGCTTCCATGTGTATTGTTTGCGTGTGTTTGGTTTGTGATTATTGAACATGTGTTTTTATTATGATTCATTACATGTGTTTCTATAGTGATTTATTATATGAGATAGTGAGAGTTCCAACTTTTGCATGAATTGTAGGGTACTTTATTTATAAAATATAACATGAGTATAACTCGAGTATAACTAAGGTAATTTTTCTCAAACTAATCCAAACTTCCCAAATAACTATCCTAATATGGTTATATAGGTTTAGTGTCATTTTTTTAATTATTTTTTAATTTAAAGTAATTAATCATCCAAATATATTACTTTTGGTGGAATCTGTGATTGCTCGAATATAACATGAGTATAAACTTAATAATTTTCATCAAATCTATTGAAACTCCTTTCTAAATATCATAATATGATTCTAGTATGTTTACTATTTTTTTAATTTATTTTGATTTTAGAGTGATTAATTATCATAAATGATTCTAATATTTTTATATTATTTTTTTAATTTTTTACATGATTTCAAGAATTAAATTTTTCAAAAAGGGTTTCATAATTCTATGCAATACTATCGCTTAGTCTAGGGTGGTACCATCGTTCGTGATCAATAAGCCACTGGATATAGGTAGTACCACTATTATTAGGCACTGTTACATAGTGATCGAATGTAACACTGCTTGGTGGAAAGGTGATGATGACCTCTTGCCTTGTTGATGATGCTTGCCTCAGTAACATTGGCCATGATCACCGAGGCTCAACAAGAGGGCATAGCCAACCTCTTGTCCTAACAACGACCATGACCAATAATGCTCATCAAGATGGTGACAACAATCTCTTTTCCCATCAATGAAGGCCATTGCATAATTACTGAGGCCTAGCGAGAAGGCGATGGCTACAATCGCTTCAACTACTAGGTTGAGTGATCATACTCTTGTTACTAATGTTGACTATGACTAGTGGCAAAAAAGTTAGTAATGACGAATAGGGTTTGACAATATAATTTGGGAGAAATATAAGGGCCAATCTAAGCCTAAATTGAGCAAATCAAATAATTAGTTTATTTTAAACTAGCCTGGTGCGATTCACATACAAGTTTAAACCAAAAAACCTAGAATCAAATAGGATAAGGGTCGATATTGTGCATGTGTTTGGTTTGTGATTATTGAACATGTTCTTCTATTGTGATTTATTACATGCATTTCTATTATGATTTATTTTATGTGATTGTGATAATTCATACTTGTGCATGAATTTAAGATACTTTATTTGCGAAATATGATGTTTTGGATTGATTATTGATCAAGTATAACTTGAGTATAATATACGTGCAACCCAAGTATAACTCGGGTAATTTTTCTCAAACCAATTCAAACTACCCAAATAACTATCCTAATATGATTATATAGGTTTAGTGTCATTTTTTTATAATTATTTTTTAATTTAGAGTGATTAATCGTCCAAATATATTATTTTTGGTGGAATCTGTGATCAAGTATAGCTCGAGTATAATGTGAGTGTAAACTTAATAATTTTCACCAAACCTATTGAAACTCCTTTCTAAATATCCTTATATAATTCTAATATGTTTAGTACTATTTTTTCTAATTTATTTTGATTTTAGAGTAATTAATTATCCAAATAAAAGATTTATGTTTTGAATTTGTAATTGAGTATAACTCGAGTATAACTTAAGAATTTTTCACTAAACCTATCAAAATTCCTCTATAAATATTTAATATAATTATAGTATGTATAATATCACTTTTCCTAATTTCTTTTGATTTATAGATGATTTTTATCTCGATTTATGTTTTGAATATGTGATCAAGTATAACATAAATGTAACTTAAGAAAGTTTCATTAAATATATCTAAACTTCTCTATAACTATCATAATATGATTCTAATATTTTTGGTTTTATTTTTTTAATTTTTACATGATTTTAAGTATTAAATTTTTAAAAAAGGGTTTCATAGTTCTAGACGATACTATTGCCTAGTTTAGAGCGATACCATCATTCATGATCAATAAACTATTGAATATAGATAGTATCATTGCTATTAGTCAGTATTACATAGTGATCGAATATAATACTATTTGGTGAGAATGTGATAATGACCTCTTGGCTTATTGATGATACTTGCCTCAACGACATTGACCACGACCATCGAGGCTCAACAAGAGCGTAAGGCCAACCTTTTGCCAAGATGGTGACAACAACCTCTTTCCCCATCAATGAAGGCTATCGCACAATTACCGAGACCTAGTGAGAAGTTGACAGTTACGACTCCTTCAATTGTTAGGTTGAGTGATGGTACTTTTGTTACTGATGTTGGGTATGACTAGTGGCAAAAAAGTTAGCAATAGTAAATAAGGTTTGGCAACATAATTTGGGAGAAATACAAGAAATACAAGGGCCAATCTAGACCTAAATAGATCAAATCAAATAATTAATTTATTTTAAACTAGCGTAGTCCAATTCATATCAAACAAACAGTTCTAAAATCAATCAATAGATATGGTTCATCATTATTTGATTTGATAAAAGATATCTTCATACAACTACAAAGAGGCCATTCCTTTAAACCCCATTAGTATCTTCTACAAAATCAGTTATCAAATATACTTTTGAATTAAGTTGTATCTAAAAACCTTAAATAAGCTTTTTTTACTTTTTCTTCGAATTTATTGTAAACTCGACTAAAAGATATCGGAATTCAATTTAAGAGAATCAGATAGACTTACACAAGAAAACCTCAACATAGCGACTTATTTTTCTATTTACATTCGTCCTAAATGAGAGCATAGTAAACTGGCTACAAAAGATATTGATCTAAATATTGTATAATGAAATGGATTTAATACATGATTCGGAAGCACTTTACTAAAAGTCGTGTTACATATAATTACACAATGCTTTATTAATGATTACATAATTAACTGAAATAGACATTAAATGCAATTACCCATCTTATATGGACACCGATCATGACTCTTTGTGATCCTTCGTCAAATTGAAGTTTAATATTGCATTACTATAGATTCTTATGTGCTTTCCATCGTCTGTTTATGTCGATCAAAGAACAAAATATGATCATCCATGATATTTTCGGATTTTTAAGATCAGTTATTATGGTTCATTTTATATGAATCCTGATTGTAACAATTAAAATTATTTTGGACATGAGCAGTAACCGCCCAAAATCAATTTTTTGGAGGATAATTATCCTCGAGGTTAATATTAAATATGAGTTCAATCAAATAGAGATAAACGAAAAGCCCTGCGGTCGAACAAATCAATATCCAAAATCAACATAAGATTTTCGATTCAAGGGCCATTGATTTCATGATCGCAAGTTAGCTTGTCTGTGTACAGTTACCCAAGATTTTCTTAAGTTATATTTATAAATTCATGAACGTTTGACATAACGTTGAGATGGCCGAGTTGGTCTAAGGCGCCAGATTAAGGTTCTGGTCCAAAAGGGCGTGGGTTCAAATCCCACTCTCAACAAAAATGTGCAATGATCTTTTAATAGTAAGATTACGAATTCATTTTTATATCTTAGAACATTTCAAGGTAATGTATTGATGCGTTCATGTTTGTAACTGGGGTAATATTTTTCTCAATATCCAATTTGAATTAAGTTTGGGGATGGCAACGATTTGGTTTGGGTTGGAACTGTTATTATTCTATTAGATTGATCGATAATTCAACAATACACAGACGATTTACCACTTTCATTACCACCGTCGCCAACGTTACGATCAACAACAACAGCAAAAGCATAAAATGAATCCAAGACCTAAATGGGACCAGTCATATATCAATAAAGAGAAGCTATTGTAGACCCTTTTTTATCCTTCTACTGCTGCTGCTGACTCGGGCATTCTGAACAAAGAGAGTATAAAAGAAGGTAAAAGGCCACAATATTGGATTGCCTGCTAACTTGTGGTTGCCAAAATATTATTATTACATTACCACACGTGGATGCAATATACAAGAGAAAATCATACCCACCTATCTTCCAGCTTATTTTTTACATTATTTGGTACCACAAAGAATATAAATTTGTTCTAAAGTGCATAATCTAGCACACCATCTCTTTACAACTAATTACAAGGACAATGTGAGATCTGGAGGTTGCCTTCTTCATCGCCTATGGTAGCTACCCTGCTGAGGTGGGGGATAAGGAGCTGGCACTGTGTATGGGGGCGGAGGATATGGGCCGGTTTGCTGTTGATATGCATTGTAGTATGCTCCATGCCATCCGGGATAAGCTGGTTGTCCGTACTCATGGTTTGGTGCCTGTTGAGGATGCTGATATTCCCCAACTGGGGCATAGTAAGGAGTCTGCTGAGGTGCAGCATAGGCAGGGTAAGGATGAGCATATCCAGGCCTTGGCTGCTCTGCAGGCAAGTGGTGGTAGGGTGGTTGAGGATGAGAGGGAGGTGGAGTGCTCTGTGGTTCAGGTTGTTTAGTAGTCCTCTGATGGTCGGGTTGCCCGGTGGAAGGGTATGGCTGCAAATATCCAGGCCTTGGCTGCTCTGCAGGTAAATAGTGGTAGGATGGCTGAGGATGAGGGGGAGGTGGAGTGCTCTGTGGTTCAGGTTGTTGAGTAGTCCTCTGATGGTCGGGTTGCCCGGTGGAAGGGTATGGCTGCAAATATCCAGGCCTTGGCTGCTCTGCAGGTAAATAGTGGTAGGATGGCTGAGGATGAGGGGGAGGTGGAGTGCTCTGTGGTTCAGGTTGTTGAGTAGTCCTCTGATGGTCAGGTTGCCCAGTGGAAGGGTATGACTGCAAATATCCTGGCCCCGGCTGCTCCGCAGGTATATGCTGATAAGTTGGCGGAGGATGAGGAGGTGGTGTGGTCTGGGGTTCAGCTTGTTGAGCATCCGTCCTTGAATGGTTGGGTTGCCCACCAGAAGGGTAGTTGTAGCCTGTTTTCCCATCAGTTGCAAAGTTGAGTCCAGCTATCTGCCTCTGCACATCCTCGATCAGCTCTCTGCACTGAATGCTTCTGGTCATGATGAAATCACTGCATTGCTGCTTTACATTTGTAAGTGCATCCTGTTTGTAAAACAGATTGGAAGTTTAGTTCAGTTATATTCCTGCAAATGCAAGTAACATGCTAAACATAGTCAAAGCAGCTATCAGCAGCATTGAGTAAAACGAGAGGATCATTGACCAGGACATATCAAACAATCATTCATTGCTCCAATCACTTCTGGTCCCAAAAATTTCATAATATAGTAATTTGACAAACATGTCCAGCAGCCATTTGGACTACAATTAGTGTGGTCATATTTCATAATGGTAGTCCAAGACATCATACATAGACCATATAACCTGATTTGCAACCGTTTCTCTGCTATGCCCAACTGAGCTATAACAGGGATTTTCCTGCTATCCTGATTCATGATATGCAGCAGTCTCAGAGAAGGCTGCTGGTGATAGAGTTGTTGGATTCAAACATGGGTCTACATGGGTCTGCTGGTGATGAACGTTGGTGGTCAGTCTTGATGACAGTAGCAGTTATGGTTGGATAGTTGAAGAAGGCGTATAGTGCAAGCAGAGAAATTCATGGAGGCAATGACTGGGGCATGTGAATGATATAAGAGAAGGCTATGGAGTCAGGGGACATAAGATGAAATCAAGAGTATGCATATATGAAGGGATTTGAGATGTGGCCGCACCACAGACTGTGACCTGGATGATGAAATCAATCTGGACTGGTCGAGTTTAAAAAGAATGGTGAGAACAACGTTTAAAATATTCATATAAACAAATTGCACGTCTTGTATACCTGAAGAGTAACATAAAACTTCAAACCCTCATTGATGTTCTCCTTAATTTCCCGATATTTTGCCACAGCAGCAGCTATCTGTTTGTAACTCTTCTCACGGGCAACTGGCAATAAAATTTTGAGGAACTAAGGCAAATAAATTCAAATACAATAAAAGGTGTACAAATTCTGGAAGCATACTAATGAAAAAAAGAAACGTTATTTAATATTGACTGAAAACAGAGAACTAAATTCTTATTCCTACAGTTCAAATATCAAATCAAAAAGCCATATCCTTTTTATCCAAGTGATTGAGGTACAATTTAATGACTGAAGCTTATGGTAATATCAAATTTCACTTAAATGCAGGATTAGCTCAAATATGTCAAAAATCTGACTCAAAGTCTTGGATCACATGTATTCAGCTGGTGGAAGATAAAATTTTTTGCTTTTGGTCTCAGTTGATCATATTTTTGTTCGTATGACTTTGTTGTTGTACTCAATTTAGTAAGGACAAAAGAAGATTTTAGATCATGACCTTAACATTACAAAGACAATGCAGTTTATGTCAAGATAATGATCATAAGCATAAAATAAAAGATAAATTATTCAATACAGATTAATAATTAACTAAATATCAACTTCACAACACAAAAAACTTCATTGTTTGTTCTTTGTACAATTTAGCTGATAAAAATTTGCTAGTAATAATGTTTACAGTCCACATAACATAAGCAGATCAAGACTGACATAAATACTGCTCAATTTTAAAAAAAGAACATATAGAAGAACTTAGAAATTTGTACTATTAAAACTTAAATGAGCAAAAAAAATTGATGTCATAAGTCAATCAAATGAGTTAAAAAGCAAAGCTATGAATGAAGTAAAATAAATCTAATTAACTTGCTGGTTTCAAACATCAGGCAGTACGGTGAGCATCAACATGGTTTGATACTGGTCAGTATTATTATTATTATTTGGGTGATACCACATAATATGAGTCAGCAAACATCCCGAAACTAATGCTGTATTTGCCTAGTAGATTAGGAAACCAATGTTGGACCAAGATTTAAATCATGTGTGTTAAGATAGGGTCAATATGTTGAAGAGCAAACCTCCAGCAGCAGAAAGGCAGGAGCATGTCTCTATCATAATCAACATATATGCACTAAACAATTTGCTCAACCACTCATTAGAACAAATACAAAACTTGTGTTGATATCAAAATTTTGTGTAAAGAAATACTAGTGTCTAGAAATACTAGATAATATACTGCTAGCTTAATAAAATATGTTCTGCGCCAGCAACAAGTGCCATGAAGCATCAGAGTATGCCTGCAATTTTTGATATATTATTTGACTCGAAAATTAACAATCAAGTATTGCATTTGTAAAAGTGTGATAATTATTGTGATAAACAGGTATCATGTGTTTATCAGTTTATCTTTTTCTGGTCACAAGCATCTAATGTTCTCTAATGTTCTCTAGACAACTAAACATTGACCATCACATGTAGGCACAATCATACGGTGAATTTTTTCAACCACATGATCCTACCAGAAACCATTAGCATTATATTGTTGTTGATACTTATGGTTAAGGATTTAAATACTGGTACCAATAGCCTACCATACCGATACATTGTCAGTATACCAGACAGTATATTGACATGTACATCCAGAATCACTAAAAAAAATGAAAAGTGAATTTCACCTGGTTCCTAAGTACATGAATATCACTAATTCTTGGTTGGACCAGCAGACACCCGATGTTACATATTGATCACGTCCATATTCTAAACCTTGATTATCTTTATTAAAAAAGCCAAGGCAACCCTATTGTTGGAACTTCATATAGCCATGAATCAGATCATTGTCCAAATGACAAAATTATAGAGAAAAAAGAACAAAAAGGGCATATAACCTCTAACTCGCACCCTATAAAACTAATCTTTGATTAATTTGCATAAAAGAGGATGAAGACCTTGGTGCAATGTCAAAATGAACTTCTTGGAACATATGGCAATCCAATTACAGCCCTATGATACCCTTGCAATATACAACACAATAATCCCTATGTTCAATCCTGTGATATTGCTTCATCCTTCTCAGTATAAATCTCATTAACTTCCATTTTTGCTCAAAGTCAGCATATCAATATCAGTCCATACATTTTGCTCGTTAGATTTTCTTCTGCCAGACCAAAATTCTTTTAGCACAAAAATTTCCAATATAACAACAATCGAGAATTAAATCATTAATATATCATTTTTGGGTGATGCATACCAAAGCAGTTGCACTTTAATCAGAGCTGCAAATTATGCAACTCCTATGTACAGTAGAAGAGTGCTAGCAACTCATCTACATTCACTTTAACGGACACAAAAATTCTTAAGTATAGCAGGTTAAAGATATCCACTATCAGAAGTTGTCGACAATTATCCTAACTTGTGGCTAGTTTGGCAATTTAATTCCTTATCTTGCATAAGCACATAATTTATTCAAATTTTCAAGAAGCACTGCTAATCATAACACAGCATTAAGTTCCAACAATACATTAGTTTGAAACATGTAACATATATCTAGTTACAGAATATGAAGCAAGAAGAACAGTTTAAAGAACCTTTACAAATTACAACCATAGTAACAATGCTCATTTTTCCATGTTCAACTATTAAGATTAATAAAAAAGTGAATACAGTTACTGGAAATTCTGTAAAAATATAGCACATACACCATCAAAAGCAATACAGATAATTTTGTTTATATTTGTGATGCCCCAAGAATTTAGAATCTTAAGGATAAGCATGAACAAGATAATGAATAACCACAGAACAGTAATGTGCATTAAACCATAAGCAGAACCAGAGAAAATAATATCCACATGAAATATACAAACATACACTATTACTACAGTTCAAGAATTCAAGCAGTCCTGTACTTAGAACAGTGATTTAAAAAGCGCTAGGCGCTAAAAGGCGCCAAGGTCCAAAAACGCTCGAGACGCTAGGCGCTCGCCCGAGCGAAGCGAGGCGCTAAATATAAAAATATATAATATAATTAATAAATATAATTATTTAAAATTTTAAATAAAAATATGCTATTAATCTATTAACAGTATTGAAAATTAATCATTTCAAATAAACTTAATAATATTAACAGTATACAGTATACGTATACTGTTAAAAGAAGGGTAAAGGGGTGCTGAGCCTGCTGACTGAGAAAAGAGGAAGCGACAGCGGCGAGCGGCGACAACGGAGAGCAGCGGGAGGCGCGAGCGGCGACAGCGGTAGCGTTTGCGAGCAGCGACAGCGGCGAGCAGCGGGAGCAGGAGCGGGAGTGGGAGCAGGAGCGGCGAGCAGCGGGAGGCGCGAGCGGCAACGTTTGCAAGCAGCGATAGCGGCGAGCAGCGAGATCGGGATCGGCAGCGGCGAGGGTTAGGGTTTGATTGTCACTTATATCAGTTTTAGTTGGTTCGATTGAACCAACTAACCATCATAGACCGAACCAGACCTAAAATCCTGGTTCGGTCGCCTTGGTTAACCCAGACGCTCGCCCGAAGCGCCCAGCGCCTGGGCTCGGGCGAGCGCCCAGGCGGCACCTATTTGAAGCGCGTCGTCTGGGAGATTAGCAAGGTGCTCAGGCCTCACCTCGCCTCGCCCGAGCGCCTAGGCGAGCGCCTTTTTAAATCGCTGACTTAGAAGTCTTAAAGAGAGTCAAAAAGAGGTGATGGATAAAATTCATTCAAAAAACAACTAAAGAAAAGAAAGGATTCATGGATTCCTGTATCTAGATCAGCTAAAAGGAGGTGGAGCAGCACCTTTGAAGTCTTCCAGATTGAACATAGCAGCAAAGTCATCATTTTTTGACTGCAGGTGAACACAAGAAAGAATATAAAATCTTAAGCAACATCGTTGTTAGTGAATTGCTGGAGTTCAAATCAATACAAATGAAGAACATGGATCATAAACAATATCAAGGCATGATCATCATAGTGAACCAACATTCAAGCAATGCCATGTTACATAAGAGACAAAATATAGAAATATGCAACAAGAATAAAATGAATTATCATTCAGAGTGAAATAAAGGAAAAAAACTATAAATTAATACCGAGGTCAGATACTCATCTTCTTAATTCTAGCTCATGGTCCCTATCCCTTTGGGAAAAGCTGCAATTTATTAGCGGACCTAAGAGGAGCAGAAATTTGCAGTGCGGCAGTCCTTTAGCTGATGGGTTTGCCTTAATTTAGAGGTCAGTTGTCTGGCCATATTAGAAATAATATCACTAAAGATTCTGACTTAATATGGATGCCAGAAAAGTACAAAGTGCCTGCACCATCAATTCAAACTCCCACTAGTAATATTTGTGAAATCTAGATTATCTTTTGTCCTAGAGAGCTGAGAAAAAGGACAATTAAGATAAAGTAAAATGGATAACACGTATATCATAGGCATAGACCTTCAGTAAAATTTCGTTGTTCTTATTATGACATCAAAATATAGCTTAAAGTCAACATCCCCACACACCAAAAAAACCCCTCATAAAGAAAGCACTTAGGCAATCTTTTCTGGGATATTATCCATAGTCTTTGAGTTGGTTCTTGACAAATATAATATCAAAATATCAACAACTTGTGAAATCTCAGTGAATTTTTGGTCCAGTGAAGGGGATAGGGTATCATGAAACCATAGAAATGGTATGGTAGGCTTATGGCATCCGTAGAAATCCACATTGCTCATGGTGGATCCTAGTCATCCAAAGAGCCCTACCAAAATAAATAAATAATAGAGAGATCATGAGTTATGGGCTTTGCATCAAGACAAGTGATACTTGTTAAAGACTTTAAATCTTTAATCAACATATTAAAATATTTAAAGACCAACATGCTTAATGCCTTAATCATTAGCCTATTCAATGCAAAGCATCAACTTAAACATTATTAATCAACTCAAATCACACACTATCTAATGATAATGATTGTAGTGATTGTGAAACCTTAGACAATTGAAAGATAGAAAATTAAAAACTGTCACATAATGATGAATCTTTGATACTGAAGAGGAAGAAGACAATAGCTTACTTGAAGTTGAAGCAATACTTGCTCTTGTGCCTCAATATTTTGTGCAATTTCTTCACATATTTGGTCATACTTAGCAATTTCTTTCTTGAAAAGATCCTCTTGTGATCCAGTGCTTGCCATCAGCTTTGGCAGTATATCATCCTGCAACAGAAGTGACATTGGCTAAATGAACAAATACTGTACTTGTTAAAATGTGAGAAATTAAGAAGCATTTACTGGGACCAAATGTCTCAAAGCTTTTATCATCAGAAAATAGTCATTTGATTTCATAATCCATCTCTAAAGATACGTACCACTTCATTAATATCTTTAAAAGCATAAGTCTTCTCCAAAGAAACCATAAAAGAATAAGCATACAGAAAGATATATCACAACAGTGTATTAAAAATAGCAGCAATCTAGAACCTTTGTGAGAATGACCTTGAAGTTGCACAACCACTTACTAGTTCCCAATAACACTGGCCTTTCTAAAACCATAATAGGACATAACTTGCACCATTCCTAATGGAAAAGATAAAAAAAATCAACTACATGTGACTTTTAGTATAAAAAATTTTGTAGATGTCATTCAGATATAATTTAGATCTAAAAATCAATCACTCATTAGTGACGATTAAATTTTAACATACCTGTCAACAAGTCAAAGAATGGCCCCGTGGTTTGTTACACACTACACATCGTGACTTACCATGCCAAGGCTCATCCAGGAAAGAATGAGAGAATAACAATGCGAACAAATGCATGCATGCGCATGTACTAGGTGATATCCACTGGTATCTGTGGTAAAGAGTTACATGCCTACTGTGGCCCTTTACCAGAATCATGTGCGTAATGAACAATAAACCTGCATGGTAAGATAATTCATTTCCCGGGGAACAACCATCAGAGTGACAAACTGGCTGCTTTAACCAATTTAAGGGGCAAAATCTGCCTAAGAAAATTCAAAACAGCATCGTTCTCCTTGGTCAATCTTATCAAGTTGAAACAGCTGATTCTTCAAAGTTTTTTGCAAAACAATTTCTTCAAACTTGAAATTTGTTTGGTTTAGTTCATATTAAATTTGTTAATAAAAACTTCATCTCAAGTGTTTGAGTCAAAGCTTACATCCATTAGTCCATGTGTCACAGGATCACCATTGGATAAACCAAGTTAATTATGTGAAAATAACCATGAAAATAAATACTGCATAAAGATTAAAAAGTAAAAGTGCTCATACTGGATATAATCTTAAGATGAGCATGGCACAAGAATATAATAAAATAGACATAATAAACAAATGTTAGGAAGTAGGGTAATGTCTCTGAGAACAGCCCTCACCTTCCTCTTCATCTCTTTTAGCATATCTTCAAGGCCTGCCCTTTGTTCTCCTAAATTCTCCAATTGCCTCTGATTGCACAAGTAGGTGTTCAAAAGGAAGTTCAAAAGACACCAGAAGCAATAGAAGTCTCAAATATCATTTTTTACTTCTGCTGACACTGGTAGCCTAAAAAATTTGTTTTTTTCCCCAAAAACAAGAAGTAGAATAATATCTCATGAGAGTTTCAAGATAGATGCTAAATGAGATATTGATCTAATGCTGGTTACTTAAAATAAGCTAACACAAGTATAACTAAAGGAACATTCAGAAGGTGTTAAATTAGACAATTATGATTTAACATCAAAACGGAATTAACTGGAGTTAACATTTATCATGGACTAGCAAGTAAAGCATGCATCTGATGTGATCAAACAACTTGAGTATTCACAGCCAGATCCAATATATGATCCAGTTAACTGAAATGTTGTCCAAGCTTACTGTTCATAAGCAATTGTTACTGGTAACAGATCTAAGTGTCAACCATATAAAGGGGAGTCCTACTCTTATCGACAATTACCAGAAATTTATTCCTAGGCACTAGCCCCAAGTTTCCCAAGTCAACTGAACAAAAGCCTCCAAAGAACACATTGAGCTCCATGAGTTTCAAGAAAATTAAACTAAAAACTAAAAGGAAAAGCTACAGATGCATTATGAAATTCAAACATATGTAGCCAAACAAAATTGAGGCTGTGCATCTCACATATCAAAGTCAAGCAGAACTGACTTCTTGCAGTTCAGAGACAAATACAGTAAAACTGCAATATTTCCATTTTCCAGAATACAACAAAATTCAGTACATACCAAGCTCTGTTTGAGAGCTCCCACTATAGCATCTTCATTTCCATCTAAAGACATGATAGGCCTTGCAAGACTTGGAAGGGCTGATTCAATCTGCAAAATATTGTAAGAAATGAGAAGTTTACAACAGTTGAACTAGTTAGATCCCAGATTCCTTGAGAGACCTTATCAATTTATATGAAGAAACCATAATTAGATTTCATGAATATAATTTATATTGAAAGAGATAGGAAAAAAGATAGAACAGAGTTTTCTGTGTTAATTCCTGTATGACTTCATATCAAGGATAGCATATATTGGATGCCATGAGTCTGTACGCTAACAAAGCACTATCAGAAAAATACACATGTGAGCTATAAGACGTGTGAGTTGGCACATGGACTTTTCCGACTAGCATGCATGATGCATCAAGCTAGCATTTTACCAGGACAAGGGTATGCCACAAAACTAAAAAACTTGCTTTAATTTGTATATGTGTTCCTTCAAAGGCACCTTATGTATGTACCTCTCCACATACAAACATAGATTTGCATATAATCCCAGACTGTTGTACATGTATATATACAAGAATAATATGAAATAAAGAGAATATTCAATTATTAGTACAATTTAAGGAATATAATATTCAAATAAATCATTATACTACATATTTTGTTTAATCTTATATTTTGTTAGCAAGCTTATGTAAGGAGGAAACAAGTCAACAGAGGATACACTTTCTTATCATATGCTGTCAGTCGCTATAAAAATTAATAGGAATCAGTAATGATGCAAGGGAATACCAAGAAAGTATGAATGAGACAATGTAGTAACCATTATACTCGCAGCTAGTTGGTTGAACATAATAGACAGGTATATGCCTGTTGACAGCATGCATACCGGTCTAGAATCAAGGATTGCCATGAGCTCCCCATTGCCTCTTACTTCCCTATCAATCCTTGAATCACTATCAGCTGCTTGCTTCAGATTTGCAGCAAACCTGTTTAATCTATCCTGTAGGTTTTTTGTTAAGGTGCTTGACTGTGGTCTAGTCCACCTTGTTCCAAACTGGTTTCGGAATTGTGCATCTGCATTTGCTTCCTTCTGCAGTAGCTCTTCTGCCTGGACCAACAGCTCCTGATTGACCCTCCTCAAGTCCCTGAGCTGCTGTATCTCAGTTTCCAGTCCAGACGGTCCACCACTGATTTGTACTGCCACTACATCCTCTGTGAGATCCAAAGGCAAACTTAAGTTACCTTCCAATGCCAGGATAGAATCTGGCAGGTCCATCTCCTTGAGTTTAACCCTTGTTATCTCACTTCCTTGTTGTAGCTTCTCCAGCTGGGTCCGGATAATGTTATCGACCATATCAGTGTACTTGGACAGAGCCTTTGTGCTACTGTCAGGGACAAGGTTTGAGAAAAACTTCTCCTTGCTAGCATTTAAAACTTCTCCCAGAGGAATGGGCTTTGCTAGAGATGCTGCAGGAAGAGCTGCCAAAGAACTAGCTGCTGGAATCCGCATGAGATAGACCCGATCATTCTCCTTCACAGATCTTTCTAGGTTATGATTCATATTGGTCTCTAGTTTGTTAGCAGCATCAAGTAGAGGTTGAGCTACACCCTTGGCAGATTTCTTTGCATCGACAAGAGCACTTACCCCAATCCTGAGCCTAGCTATTTCCTCTGCAATTTCTTCTTTCTCATGAAGCTCCAAAGAGTATCTATAGCAAGCCTCAGCATAAAATTGGGCTGCCTTCAGTTGCACATGAGAGATCCATGTCCGATCAAAATGTTGGTTGAGTGGAGAAGCATTTAGCGCTGCATACGCTTCCTCATAGTAGACTCCAACCTACAACATACACCAAATGCCACGAGGTTAGTGAAGCATGCTCAAGATGTTGTCAGTTTGCATCACGACTATGAATTCTTAAACATGTAAGACAAGCAAGAATCTAAGGATAAGAAAATAAACAACATATGCAACAGTAGCTTGGAGCTAACAGGAAAAAACATTAAAGTACAATAAGTAACAGATCATGAACATGACAGCATCAACTAATGATTTGTAACAGCAAAGTTCTAAATAAAACTGCAAACAAAAGTTTAGGATCTTGGAATGCAAGATGGAAGACTCAAATAACTTGAAAGCTTTAGACTAATCATCATCATCATTATCACTACGTCCTTCGATGCCATAATTAAAACAATGATTCTCATCAAATATGCTCTATCAAAGAAGATATATATAAATTGCATATGCCATATAGTATCATAATTGCCCATAATTAAGATTAGCAGAAAACAAAAAGGAACTTCCTGGAAATGACAAGAATTTTATGTGCAACGAAACATCAACATAATATATAAAAGAAATCTACGAGAGAGTTCAAGATATACCTGACGAGCAACCTTGGAGCAAAGCCCGGGGGGCTTCGCATCCCCGATAACCTTCTCAAAGAAGCACTCCTGAGACTGCGCCAGCATCAGCTTCTCCAGCATCACGGCACACTCGACCGACAAATCGACCGTGGCCCCCGCAGCCACCGCCTTCGGCGCCGCATGATCCTTCAGGAACGCGAAAGCCCCCGCGGCACTCTGGAACCCGTTGCAGGCCTGCTTGAGCCCCGCGGCAGAGGTGCGATCGGCGGCGAGGGCGATCTGGCTGTAGACGGCGCCGAGGTTGAATAGCACGGCGGCCTTCTCGAGGTGGATGGAGGGCAGCGCGGCCTTCTTGTTGGACCGGAAGGCGTCGAACCATGTGAAGGTGAGGGAGTGGACGTGGGATCGGTCGGGGGAGATGGGGAAGCGGGGTTCGACGGCGGCGATGGCGCGGAAGTACGACATGAGGAGGTCGCGGCGGAGGTCCAGGGAGGAGGGGGAGGGCTTCTCGAGGTCGAGACGAAGCTGTCGGATGGTCTGGAGGTCGTCATCAGCGACCTGGGCGTCGTGTTCGGAGAAAGTGCAAGCGATGTAGTTGCGGAGAGGGCGGTAGAGATCGACAGCGGTCGTCTTCTTCTCGTGCACCGCCAGCATTGCGTTCACCGCGGCGGCGTACGACATCGGATCAGCGCCGCTCCGCGACCCTTATCGGATCGCCGCCCGCCGGTGGGTATTGGGTGGGATCTAGAGCGGGAGAGGAATAGGGATTTCAGGCAGCAGTAATAGGGAGAGGAAGCAGAGAGGGGAACAAGGCCTTCACAAATACGTCAATGATAAAAAAGTATTATAGTTGGAAACTTGAACAACGTTTTATTTAAGAATATGTTAATTGATAATGGGCGAATTCTCGGGAAAATAAGGGTTTTTTTTTCAAAAACTCGCCCATTAATAAGAGCATCTGTTAATTTATAAGAACATAATTTGTGGCGTATAGAAATGTCTTATAATATTCCAAAGGCGATACAAGATTTAATCTAGAATAATTTTCTAAAAAAATCTCAATAATAAGGTTTTATCTAATGTCATTCTCATCTTTCATTAATATCCTTCAAACCGTTCTGATTGAAGCCATGACCCACGGGCTGGTTCAACCGGATTGGGTTCTTGATATGATTTAAATTGATTTTTTGGTTCAAGTCAAATTAGTTACGGGTTTGACTTAGGAATTGGTTCAAGTCAAATTAGTTACGGATTAAGTCAAATTGGTTCTTGATATGATCGGGTTGATTACGGGTCGGGTTGATGGATCTTTCATTTAAAATAGAGGGTTTACACTCACGAGCTACCTCGATTGAGTGTAACCCTATTGTAAGTGGCACTAACAAAGAAGTGCTCTCCTCTTTGATGATTGCACTTGGTTTCTTTTCTCTTTGGCTTTGTCGACATCAATTATAGGTGACGAACTTGTATCTCTTCTAGCTGCATGGCTTATCCTCGCTAGCTAATTTTCCTATTACAATAGGTTTTGTGACTTCTCTCTAACGTCACTAATCCTTCATTCAGCGGCTTCCTCTTCGACATCTCCTCTACGATCTCTAATAAGCCTTTACCTAATTGCCCCCCCCTCTAAAATAATATGTAATACTTAACTATTGTAATACTATAATACCTAAATATTTAGATGATTTGAGATGGTAGATTAATTGAATTTAGGGCACTCCAATTGAATTTATATAGTCGTGTAAATTTGTATATGAGGGAGAGATTATTCATAAAATCATATAGGGTCCATGATCCTCTGTTAAATATAAGACATCCGCCCTCATGACTAGTATTTCAAAGAAGCTTAAAACCATAGCTAGTGTAACACTGTCTAGTGACAATGGTACCATTTATACTTAGTAAACTATTGATCTAGGATGATGGTATTGCCCTAGTCCAATTGATAGTATCGATTAAAACTATAGAATATTTTTTTTTTAAAAAAAATAATTTTTAAAATCATATAAAAATAAAATAGAAAAAATAATACAAAATATATTATAATTTTTTTTATAATTATTATAGAAAGTTTTGATAGTAATGGAGTAAAATTACTATTCGGTTTATACTCGTGTTATACTCAATCATAAATTCAATATAGAAACCTTCTATTTCGATAATTAATAAATATAAAATTAAAAAAATTAAAAAAGATACTAAACATATTAAGATTATATTATTATAGTTTTGAATAAGTTTATATATGTTTGGAGATAATTCTATTATTTATACTTTAGTTACACTCGGGTTATACTTTATTATAGATTCAATGTAAAAATCTTTTATTCGGATAGTTAATAACCCAAAAATAGTTACAAATTAAAAAAAATGATAGTAAACATGTTATAATAGTTTTGGAGTTGTTTGGATAGGTTTGGGCATAATTTTCTTTTTTACATTGGAGTTCCACTTGGGTACATCACATAATGTGGATTACATGCTTATAGACTTGTTTTTTTTTGTAGGTCCATGTTCAAATCATTCATTTCATTGATAATATGCTTTTAGGTTATCTTTATCAAACATAATTTTAAGGCATATTGCTTGACTAGAATATAAGGGTATTAAATTCTCTAATATATTTTATAACATGTCTATGTTTGAGTTTCCCCTGATTTTTATCTCTTAAACATTGGATATAATATCTGCTATTTATAATATTTGTTTTTATATATAAACAGAATGATGCCATTACGTAGATACCTTTGACTTCATATATATATATACATATACATATATAT
>LVTN01001619.1:27142-53123 GCA_001649415.1 Musa itinerans
TCAGAATAAAAGCAAGCTTTCGGTGCCCTTTCATGCAGGAAAGGGTGGGGTTTATATAGGCCCCAATCAGTTTGAATTTGGAGCTCAAAAGTGTCATCTCCCGGATTTCCGGGGTCCTGGTGGTACCACCGCCATAACTGGGCGGTACTACCACCTGTCAACTATCACTGAGCGGTACTACCGCTCAGTCTGGGCGGTACTACCACCTGACTTCGCTCGGAGACCGAGCTCAAGCAATACCACCGCTTGGCAGGGGCGGTACCACCACTGGTAGTAATAACTACCGGCGGTACCATTGCCTGATAGGGGCGGTTCAATCGCCCAAAACTCTTGGGAGACCGAGTCTCCTAGGCAGTGCCACCGCCGGCTAGGAATTCTGGGTCTGAATGGGCTGATCCATTCGGCCCAGTTTGGGTCTGTTAAGGGCCCAGTTGGCCCCAGATTAAGTTAATGGGATCACCTCCCAATCCTAACTTAATCTTCATTCTAACTACAACAATAAAGATATTAATACTGTAAATCATGTTTTGGTGCATCAATCGCTTCTTCCGGCGAGCTTCTGGCGAACTTTCGGCGAACATCTGACGAACCCTCGGCGATGCTTCGATGGTCTCCCGGCAAACTCCTGGACTTGCGACGATCCTCTTAGCGAGGTCCGACGAGCTTCTTTGGCAAGCTCCTGGACTTCTCGGATTGTTCCCGCAGAACCTCCGACGATCGTCCGGACTTCCAACGAACTCTCGAACCCCCAACGTGATCTTAGTCTTGACTCCGACGCAACACCTGCTGCATGTCTTACTGCCATCGTAGTTAATATCCTGCATATATAAAACACACCTCAATCTAGATAATTAATTCTAAGCATTTAATCAAGTTGTCCGGCATGTCATTGGTCCCTCGACGCTTCGTCTGATTCTTCGGCACATCGTCCTCTCTTGTGGCCTATTGCTCAATCGGCCAATTGACTCTGCAACTCCGATATCCTTGGCGCAATATCCGCTCTTCTTGCCCCGATGCCCGAACCCACGGCCCGAAGCCTTCTATCGATACGTCGACCGTTCCTCTGGCCCGACGTCCAATCTTCTGACATGTTTTCCCCCGGCATAACATAATTTTTCCTGCTTTAATTGTCTCATCCTGATTGAAGCATCCTGCGTCACTCAAAATGCAGATTAAATCATAAACACTTGTCAATTGGTTTCATCATCAAAATATGAGATTCAACAAGGAATTCTAAAGAGATTGCAGGAGCATTTCTTTACTTTTAAATTCTTTGTGCTTGGGTTTTTAACCAAGGATGAGAGGGGTATTTATAGGCTTCAAGTTGAGTCAAATTTGGAGCCTAAAACTTTCCCATCCCGGGTTCCCCGGGCACGGGCGGTACTACTGCCTGCGCTGGGCAGTACCACAGCCTAGTGTCAGTCTGACACTAACACTATCCTAGGCAGTACCACCGCCCAGTCTGGCGGTACCACCGCCTAGGGGGCAGTGCTGGGCGATACCACCACCCAGACTAGCGGTACCACCGCTTGGCACCCTGCCAGGGGTGGTACAACCGCCCAAACTAGCGGTACCACTGCTTGACACAGTCTCGAAGATTGTGCCATGACGGTGAGACTTCTTGGGGTACTGTTTGGGCCTTTTATTGGGCCCAACATAGTTCTTACATGGGCCTAGTTGGTCCCTAATTGGGTTGTCCTAAATCCAAGCCTAATTACGTGCTAACTACGAAATCCTAAGACATTTGCTAAGCTAAATAAGTCCCTATGTCTATTCTTCCGGCAAGCTTCCGGCGATCTTCTGGCGAACATCCGACGATCTCTCAGCAATGTTTCGGTGGACTCCCGGCAAGCTCCTGGATTTCATGACGATCTTCTTGGGAGTTCCGATGAACTTCTCTAGCAAGCTCCGAGACTTCTCGGTTGGTTCCGATAGAACTTCCGACGAACGTCCGGACTTCCGACGAACTCTCGAACTCCCAACGAAATCGCGTCCTTGACTCCAGGACTTTATTTTCCTTCATGCCTTGCTATCATAATTAATCCTGCATATGTAAAATATACTTCGATCTAGACAATTAATACTAAGCATTAATCAAGTTGTCCAGCATGTCATTGGTCCCTCGATGCTTCGTCCGATTCTTTGGCGCATAGTCCTCTCTTGCGGCCTATTACCCAATCGGCCAATTGATTCCGCAACTCCAATATCCTTGGCACAATATCCACTCTTCTTGGCCCAATGCCCGAATCCACGGCCCAAAGCCTTCTGTCGATACGTCGACTGATCCTCTGGCCCGACGTCCAATCTTCTGACATGTTTTCCCCCGGCACAACATGATTCTTTTTGCTTTAATTGTCTCATCCTGACCGAAGCATCATACGTTACTCGAAACACAGATTAAAACATAAACACTTATCGATTGGTTTCATCATCAAAATCTGAGATTCAACAATCTCCCCCTTTTTGATGATGACAACTAATCGACAATGAAGTTAGCCTTGACTCTCGGAGTTTAAACAAACTCCCCCTATCAATATGTCATATTAATAGAAACTCTTGGATTCAAAAATCCAAGCAACATGTCATGATCAAATCATACATAACATCAACATACTTCTTCCCCTTTGTCATCAACAAAAAGGAGAAGTTCCAACTCTCATGTGTTTAGACATAAGTTTATAGAATTCTAAATTTTAGCTATAGGAGGAAATTCTAAAGAGATTGCAGCAGCATTTATTTACTTTTAAACTCTCTGTACTTGTGTGTTTTAACTAGTGGTGAGAGGGGTATTTATAGGCTTCAAGTTGATTCAAACTTGGAGCCTAAAACTTTCCTATCCCAGGTTCCCCGAGCACGGGCGGTACTACCTCTTGCGTTGGGCGGTACCACCGCCTAGTGTCAGTCTGACACTAACACTATCCTGGGCGGTACCACTGCCCAGTCTGGCGGTACCACCACCTGGGGGGTAGTACTGGGCGGTACCACTGCCCAAACTGGCGGTACCACCGCTTGGCACCCTGCTAGGGGCGGTACAACCACCCAAACTAGCGGTACCACCACCTAACACAGTCTCGAAGACTATGCCACGATAGTGAGACTTCTTGGGGCACTGTTTGGTTCTCTTATTGGGCCCAACACAGTTCTTACATGGGCCTAGCTGGCCCCTAATTGAGTTGGCCCAAATCCAAGCCCAATTATGTGCTAACTACAAAATCCTAAGACATTTGCTAAGCTAAACAAGTCCATATGTCTATTCTTCCTGCGAGCTTCCGGCAATCTTCCTGCGAGCTTTCGGTAATCTTCCAGCGAACATTTGACGATCTCTCGGCAATGTTTCGGTGGACTCCCGGCAAGCTCTTGGACTTCACGACGATCTTCTTGGCTAGTTCTGATGAGCTTCTCTGGCAAGCTCTAAGACTTCTCGGCTGGTTCCAACGGAACTTCCGACGAACATCCGGACTTCCGACGAACTCTCGAACTCCCAACGAAATCGCGTCCTTGAGTCCGAGACTTCATTTTGCTTCATGCCTTGCTATCATAGTTAATCCTGCATATATAAAGCACACTTCGATCTAGACAATTAATACTAAGCATTAATCAAGTTGTCCGGCATGTCATTGGTCCCTCGACGCTTCGTCTAATTCTTCGGCGCATCGTCCTCTCTTGCGGCCTATTGCCCAATCGGTCAGTTGACTCTGCAACTCCGATATCCTTGGCGCAATATCCGCTCTTCTTGGCCCGATGCCCGAAGCCACGTCCTGAAGCCTTCTATCGATACGTCGACTGATCCTCCGGCCCGACGTCCAATCTTCTGACATGTTTTCCCTCGGCACAACATGATTCTTCTTGCTTTAATTGTCTCATCCTGATCAAAGCATCCTACATCACTCAAAATGCAGATTAAAACATAAACACTTATCGATTAGTTTCATCATCAAAATCTGAGATTCAATAGTAAAAGTGTTGTAAAAGTGCAAAGAGTCCTCCTCCTCCCTCTCTTTAGCTTTGTAATCATCCAAGAAGATGTATAAGGCTTGTAAGGGTTATCTCCTAAACCTGTGAAAAGGAGAAAGCACTGTAAAGAGGTGGTTGGTCTTCGCCTATTGAAGAAAGACCATTAGTGGATGCTGGTGACCTCAACGAAAGAGGAATCAGAAGTGGATGTAGGTCACAACGACCGAACCACTATAAATTTCAGTGTGTTCTTTCCTTACTACTTATTTTTCTTTACTTGTGCTGCATTCTATTTTACTTAATTATAAATTGTCCAATCACCTCTTCTCTACTTTATCGTTTTTATTCGCTGCATTAATTCGCCCCCCCCCCCCCTCTTAGTGTTGTTTTTTTATCCTAATAATTGGTATTAGAGTGAGGTTACTCTCATTTTGGTTTGAAACCTAAGAGAGATAGCATTTGCTAGTAACTAAGAGGATCATTCAATCATCCATCCACCTATGTTCAATGGGTCGGATTACACCTATTGAAAAACTAGAATGAGGATTTTCTAATTTCTATGAATTTTGAGTTATAGAATATTATGGAAAATGACTTTTAAAAGTCTTCTCTTCCAATGAACGATTGGAATGAATTGGAGAAGAAGACTTTCTCTTTAAATGCCAAGGCTATGAATGCCTTGTTTTGCACTTTAGATAAAAATAAGTTCAATAGAGTGTATATTTGTAAAACGACTTTCGATATTTGGCACACATTTTAAATCACTCACGAGGGCACTAATAGAATAAAGGAGTCCAAAATTAATCTTTTAGTCCATACTTATGAATTGTTTTGGATAAAACCAAGTGAGACCATTGGAGACATGTACACCCGGTTTACGGATATCGTCAATAGTCTAAAAGCGCTTGGTAAAAGTTTTTCTAACTTTGAACTCGTTAATAAAATATTGAGATCCCTTCCAAAGAGTAGGGACCCTAAAATAACGATCATTCAAGAGGCCAAGGATTTGAATAATTTTCCCCTCAAAGAACTTATCAGGTCATTAATGACCTATAAGATGATTTGCAATGTTCATGAAGATTTTGATAACAATCTTCCAAAGAACAGGAAGGATATGACACTAAGAACTCATGAAGACCACTTGAAAGGAAGTTCAAGTGATGAGGACTATGATGATGACTTTAGACTCTTAACAAGAAAGTTCAAAAATTAAAAAAAAAGAAATTAATCTAAAAATGATACTAAAAATAAAATTGAACCCAAAAAAGAACAAGTTATATACTACGAATGCAAGAAGCCAGGACATTTCTAAAGTGAATGTCCCCAAATGAAGAAGAAACAATCAAAGAAGAAGAAGACGTTCAAAATAATATGACTCGAGCGATTTTGAAGACGAAGAATAAAGCAACAAGAAAATTGCCAACTACACACTAATGGCTATCGGAGATGAGGTAAGTGGTTCATTAGATGCAAATTTATCTTTCAATGAGTTTTTAAGTGCTTTTCATGATTTGTTCGATGAATGTAAAATAATGAGCAAAAGGTTTAATTGTTTGAAAAAGAAGCATGCCCTTTTAAATAATGAATTTGAAAAACTTAAGCATGATAATCCTTCATTGCATCCATGCACTAAGTGTGAACACTTAGAGACACTTGAGAAGGAAAACTTGCTACTCAAAGAAACTCTAGAAAAGTTTAAGATTGGTAGCAAGTCCTTGAACATGATCATTGCCAATAAGAGTTACATTCATAGAAGAGGCAGAATCGGATTTGTGAGTAGCTCTCACCAAAATCCAACCACTTTTGTTAAAGGTCCTATCTTGCATTTATCACCCCCCACCAAATGCATCTTTTGTTGCAAACTCAGACATGTTCCTTATAATATCTGTTTAAGAGATATAGTCAACATAAATTGATTTGGGTTCCTAAATGAATCGCAAAGAACTTCATGTAAAATGATAAGTTAAGTAGATCAATTTTTGATGTACCCAAGGTCAAATGGTTATCTAAAAATCACCCTCTTTTGTAGAAATGTTTACCATCACAAGCTAAGAGCAAGAGATGGTACCTTGATAGAATCGGATGCTCAAGGCACATAATTGGAGATCCATCTAAATTCTCTAAGCTTACTAGCTTAGACGAAGGGTATGTCACATTCGGAGACAACAACAAAGGTAAAATCATTGGCAAAGGAACCATAGGTAACAAATCCAACTTTTTAATTAAAGATATGTTGTTGGTTGATGGCTTAAAGTATAATCTTTTGAGTATTAGTCAATTATGTGATAAGGATACATCATTAGATTTGAATCTAATGGTTGCATTATTGAACAACTATACAAAAACACATCTATGATTGCCCTAAAATAAAATAATGTATACACTATTGACATTGATGATCTTTGTAATGACGATGCTTGGCTTTGGCATAGGAGATTAGGCTAGCATGAAACTAATTTCTCAAATCTCATTTTGAGAACTTGTAAGAGGCATTTATAATATTAAGTTTGTTAAAGATAATGTGTGTGATGTATGTCAAGTAGGAAAATAAAAAAAATGTAGTTTCAAATCAAAGAATCAAATAAGCATCTCTAGACCATTGCAATTGATCCATATGAATTTGTTTGGACCAATTGATACAACAAGCCTAGGAGGTAGCAAATAAGCCTAGGAGATATTTCTTGGCACACAAAAGTGATTGCTTTAAATGTTTTTCTAAGTTTTGTAAACTAATTCAAAATGAAAAAGGCTTTATGATTTCATCAATTCGGAGTGATCAGGGTGGTGAATTTCAAAACCATGATTTTCAAAACTTTTGCGAATCTAGTGGATATAATCATAATTTTTCTACTCCGAAAAATCCTCAACAAAATGGAATAGTAGAAAGAAAAAATAGGAGTTTACAAGAAATTGCAAGAACCATGTTAAACAAACATAACCTATCCAAATATTTTTTAGTCAAAGTCGTTAATATGACATTAATAGGATTCTAGTAAAACCATTACTCTCTAAAACTCCTTCTGAACTATGGAATAACAAAAAATCCAACATTTCATATTTTAAAGTTTTCGATTGTAAATATTTTATTTTGAATGAAAAAAATATCTTAGGAAAGTTTGATGTAAAATCGATGATTCTCTATTTAAATTAAAACATATTAACAGTGGAATAAGACTAGACTGGTAAATTAATTATAAAGTTAAAACAAATAAAAAAACAAGCATCTTCATTTTGCTTACAAGATAGAAGTTCTTTCAATTCAGATAGCTGAAGGGAACATTTTTTTTCTTTCTATTTTGATTTTATAGCGACAACTAATCTGATCGAATTATAAACAACTTTACTGAGATGACATCTTGTATGACTCGCAATTCCACATATTGATTTTTCATTAAAGGTTGATTTATGTTCTTACATTAGCAATTCTCTCGTAATTGGAGTAGGATTTCAACAAACTTGAGTCATCAATGGTTGTGTGCTTAGCACAGTCCAAGTAGCAATTGATGTAAAAAAAAAAGAGATCATTCTTAGATCCATTATTACATGCAAAAGATTGATGAGTCTTGACACCCTATTTTTGGTTGAATAACAATCGGGCCACGACTCAAGGAACGAAATATTCGTCTTTTTTGCTCGAGTAGTTTATATTGAGCCCCTAGGCTTTCTGGGCTCACTAACTACATCGTTGGTTTCGGGTCGATGAGCTTCGGCTACGCGGCCGGCGTGCCCGTACCACAAGCGCTGCCACCCTACCTCCTCCTCCTCGACCCATAGTCGGAGCACTATTTGCTACCCACCGCAGGCAGTTGTTGAAAGCAAAATGCCTAAAAACCCTAAGCGGAAGCGCGCTCTCTCGCCGATCCGATCCCTCGAAACCCTTAAGCCTTCCTCCGAGCACTACCCGGACCTCCCATTCCCCACCCCGGAGCAATGCCGGGACGTCCGCGACGCCCTCCTCGCCCACCACGGCTTCCCGGAGGAGTTCGCCAAGTACCGGAGATCCACCACTAGTCCACTGGGTGCGGAGACGGCCGTCGATGGAGTCGCCGGGGAAACAGTTCTTGATGGACTTGTGAGCACTCTATTGTCGCAGAACACCACCGAATCGAACTCGAGAAGGGCTTTTGAGTCCCTCAAATCCGCCTTCCCCACTTGGGAACACGTAAGCTATTTCCCTGCATCAAAGACTGTATTCTGTTTCTCTGTCTTCCAATGGGAGGTAGCTAATATTTCGTCATTGTTATATTCTCGATGGAAAGGTTCTTGCTGCGGAATCGAAGCTCGTAGAGGATGCCATCAGATGTGGAGGCTTGGCTGCGACCAAGGCAGCGAGGATAAAGAGCATTCTGAGAGCATTGAAGGAGAAGAGAGGGCAGATTTGCTTGGAATACTTGCGCCACCTGTCTGTTGACGAGGTCAAGACTGAGCTATCAATGTTTAAGGGAATACGACCAAAAACGGTAACTTTATTTTGCCCATTCTTCTTCTTTTCCTTCTCGAGCTTATACTGTCTGTCGGAGGATTTTAAAAAGAATGATTTGGATTTAATGATGTTCTAGTTATTTTAGCTTGCTCCATCCTGTGTAGTTTCCTTTTTTTTCTTTGAGAAAGCTTAAAAAGGACATTTCTCCCCCTTGAAGATTAATTGTAACATTGTTGCCTTCTTTATTGCCGTCACATGTTGGTAAAAGCTTATAGTTCTTTCTTTTGGACTCTTTGGCATTGTAGAAGTACTTGGGCACATATCAGGATAAAATGATATCCAAAATGATGTCAAGATGTCATGTACCCAAAATTTCGTTTTCTCCTTTATGTAGGCAGCAGTCTTTGATGAGGCATCTTGATCTCAACTGCTTTTCTATAGTAGAATTTTTCTTGGAGATGTAGTTTTGTTCCTATATTTTAAAATGAAATGGTTAATCACTAATATGCGCTGGAAATTTTGTTCCAAGAAGTCTCAGCATATGTGCCAGTAAGTTCCTACATTTATTTGGAAGTGGAGCATGATTAATCACTAATGTGACCCTTGAGCATCCTTGCATAACCACCTCAAATTACAAGTCATCCTGCCAATGATGAATGGATCATCATCCTCCAAGCAAACCCTAGGCTTGGATCTACAAGAAAATCTTGAAGACTGGAAAGATGTGAAAATTGGAAAAATCATTTAATAAACTTTGTTTGCTAGGTTTCCCTAGAATGGTACAGTTGGAAAGTGGTGAACTTGTTCAATGAAACATAACTTAGATTTTCAGACATGAACGGATTTTTCAGTTGACAGTTACTTGAAATTGTAATTTAAATGCATTCGATAGTTCTCACCTATTTATCAAAAAATACAGAAAATTTGGGAATCTGGGGATTTCAATGTCTTTAACTGACAAATTTTTGTTTCATGTGTCACCGGGAGACATTTCTGGCTTTGAGTTAATTTTGCGTACAGGTGAGAGACACTTTTGGATTACTTTTGCAAGCTCAAACTTGAATTTTTAACTTCAATTGTATCTAGGAGCTGATAAGTGATAAGTAACTGTAATGAAGCAGCTGAATTATGGCATTCTCTTAGTTCGAGTCTGATTTATATTTTCAATCCAGTGGTCCCTTGCAAAAGTTTATTAGAACATTAGCAGAAATTTCTCAAATCAATGTCTTTACAATTATTGTTAAATTTTTTACAGTGATAAGTAACAATTTCTTTTTTTTTAATGCATGCCATAACTTTTAAATCAAAACAAAAGTTAGAAGTCAATTCTTTAACAGAGGAGTATTTGATTATCTGTTATATGTTATACTCATATGTTGCATAAATAACTGTGATAAGGCCATTATCTTTACTTCTAGCTATTGCTAGCAAATGGGATGCAACATTATAATTTGATACTTCTACATTTTGCAATTACTGCAACTTTTTTTTGTTGAAATAAGAGCATTGTCTTTACTTAAGAGTAATCAGCATATTCTTTCTGTTCATGCATGGCTTCTACTGCTTTTTGTTGCATCCTATTGCATCGATCTGCATGTCATCAGAGGTTGGGTGATTTACTTATTTATCAAACAATATAACTGTAGGTTATGAGTGTGAATAAATTCACCAGCAATTTGGCAGTTTTGTATTTTGAATATGTTCATTCAAGGTCCTGATTTGTTAATCATGTTTTTGATTAAGTTTTTGATGGCAGATAGCATGCGTCTTAATGTTCCATCTTCAGCGAGATGATTTCCCAGTGGACACTCATGTGAGTTCTTTTGACTCATTTCAAATTCTTGTCAGCCAGGCATCACCTAGTATTGCATAACTGTGGTGGTTTCACAGGTCTATCGAATCACAAGGGACATTGGTTGGGTACCTATGAAAGCTGACAGGGAGCAGGCTTATCTTCATCTCAATAATAGAATACCTAATGACCTGAAGTTTGACCTAAATTGTCTTCTTGTAACTCATGGAAGACTTTGCCACAGATGTGCCATCAGGGGCCGTAGCCAGAAAACTTCACGTTCCTTCGCTTCTTGCCCTCTCGCTGAGTATCAGAAGAGTAGGAGAGTAAGCTAAGCATTTTTCAATTTGTATTCTCTCTGTAACATACCAGATGTTAGATTGGACTCCCGACTTATAGTTTGTCTAGGGAGCACTGGTGCACGAGTCTCCCACCAGTTCGGGATCTAGGGATGGTTAATGTATATAGTCTTAATCCAAGTTGTCTATTTGCAAATGAAATATTCAATTCTGTAGAAAACTAAAGAGAAGTAGTTTTTGCCCTTCACCTATTTGTTTTCGACGGATATTGTCCAAAGAGACTTATTCTCCTTCATCACAGAACACTAAGAAATAAAAATAGTTCCCTTCTATTAGAAGAATCACATTGCATCACTTTGACCTCGTCGTAGGACATGTGTGATCTCCCAGATAATAGATTTCTGTAGTTCCTTGTTACCAAACAAAAAAGAGGAAACCTTTCTTAATCAAAAAAATCAATCATGCATTGTTACACTGATTCATTTTGCTTTAGTTGTCTGCTAGTTATGTAAGCTGGAATTTGCTAACAGTTGATGACCTGCTAGTCCAATAAGGACACCTGTTTAAGAGGAAAACTTGGCTCGGTAGGATTCTTGCAAGCAAGCAGCAGATTTAAGGAAAGGCTAGCCTTTGTTAGATTTGATCTCACCATGTACTATTACTGTATTCAAAGTTAGATTTTTAAGCAAATTTATTAGGATGGGATTTGTGAAAAAAGTGGTTGAAAGACAAAGCTGTCCTTTTCTTCAAAAAAGTCTCTTCGAGCTGAAATCAGAGTATGGAAAGCAGCCATCAACTCAAATTCAGTGACTTGTCAATTTGCATTATAGAGGTTCGAATCTAACTCTTACGTCATCCAATGCTTTTGGTACTGAAGAAAATATGCTCAGATATTTTCAAGATTGTACACTTGCTTGCTTATTTGTATTATAGAGGTTGTAAACTAACTTTGTCATCCAATGCTTTTGGTACTAAAGAAAATATGCTAAGATATTATCAAGATCAATATTCACTTGCTTACATTGTTAGAAGAGGATAGAAGATAAGAATAACTGAAGAAGCTATTTTCTCATTGAGTTGTTCTCCCTATTTATACAGGTTATGAGGAAGGATTTTTCTCAACAGAGAGATTTCCTTATATAGTTAGGGAAATTTTATTTGCTATCATGCCCCCACAAGATGGTGCTCCTATCAAGGATACTAATCTTGGACCAATGCAATGTAAAAAGTTTACGAGCGAGAGGCTTCATGAGTGAGTCGGCTAATTGATCAGCCATATATACATGAGAAATACGTAGTTGACGATGGACAACTTGATCTCGCACAAAGTGAAAGTCAATAGCAATATGTTTCATGTAGGAGTGGAATATCGGATTAGCATATAGATAGGTAGCTCCGACATTATCACAATATATTGTAGAAGTGGAATTGATGTTGAGTTCCTTGAGCAGATTTGTGACCCAATTGAGTTCTGCAGTGGTAGTGGCGATGGCACGATATTTAGCTTCAATTGTAGACCGTGCGACTGTCTTTTGCTTCTTATAACTCCAATTGATTGGATTAGCTCCAAGGAAGACAATATACCATAATGTGGATGTTCTATCATCAAAGTTGTCTACCCAATCAGTATCGACAAAGGCATGAAGATGAAGTAGAGAGTGTTTACAAAGAAAAAGACCATGATTGAGGGTCCCCTTAAGATATCGCAGGATTCATTTGACCGCAGACCAATACATAGTATATGGCCTTTGTATAAACTGTGATAATTTGTTGACTACAAAGGAGATGTCTGGACTGGTGAGAGCTAAGTACTGTAAAGAGCCAACTACTTGTCAGTATTGAGTGGGTTCCGTAGTAGGACTTCCATCAGATAATTTGAGAGATCTACTAGTAGAGAGGGGAGTTGTAATTGCATTTACGTTCTGCATGTTTATCTTTGATAATAAATCTTGAATGTACTTTCTTTGTGATAGAAAGAGATGTGTATATTACTTCTACGCCTAGAAAGTAGTTCAAGGTTTCGAGATCTTTAAGCGAGAATCGACCTGCTAATTGTTTAATGAATGCTTGGATTTCTATGGGATTGTTGCTTGTGACAATAATGTCATCCACATATATCATAATATATATTGTACCTCCATAGTATTGGCGTAGAAATAACGAGGTATCAAACTTGGAGTTGATAAAGCCAACTGAAGTAAAAAAAGAGCCAAGTTCAATTTACCAAGCTTGTGGAGCCTGACGAAGTCCATAAATAGCTTTTTAAAGTTTGCAAACATGCCTTGGATACTGAGGATGAGTGAAATCAGGAGGTTGTTGCATAAAAGCATCTTCAGTTAGAGTCCCCTGTAAAAAGGCATTATTAACAACCAATTGTCGTAATTGCCAACCCTTAGTGGTAGCCAGACTCAGGATAAGTCGGATTATTGTGGGCTTAACAACGAGACTAAACGTCTTAGTGAAATCAACTCCAGATCTTTAATGAAACCCTTCGGCGACGAGGCATACCTTATATCGGGCAACAGATCCATCTAGGTTCCGCTTAATTCGAAAGACCCACTTACACCCGATGATGTTTTGTGTATAATGAAAGGGTACTAGATCCCATGTTGAGTTATGAAGGAGGACATTATATTCTTCACACATGGCATTACGCCAATGTAGAGATTTTTTTGCTTAAGTGAAGGTTGTGGGTTCAATGGTATTAGATGAAGAATCCATGATAGTATGTAGGTCAAGGACTTGACGTGATTTGAAAATACCACTCTTAGAGCGTGTTGTCATAGGATGGTTGGAGACTACGGGATTGTGAGATTGTGTTGTTGGAATAAGTGGTTGAGAGTCATTGACACAAGCCGAGTCAAGTTGAGGTACGACAGTGTCACTTGGTCGAAAAGGAGGTAAAGATAATAGTTGTCTGAACGTATTACCTCATCAATTTCAGAAGAAAGGAGTGGAGTAGTAACGGAGGGAATAGGCAATTGCTGAATTGGAGGAGTAGTAGAGTGTGGATCTTGAGGGGAGGAACTGGACGGTGTCATGGGAGGCTCGTCCGATTGGATCAGAGGTATACTCCAATGAGGAATGTTTATTAAAGTGGTCTGCATGGTAGGATAGTTATGGTTCTGGAAAGGAAAGATAGACTCAACAAAAATAACGTGACGTGATATAAAGACCAAGGTCCGTAAAACCGTACCGTACTAGAGTTTCGACCTGGGCTTGGTACGGTACGGTATGGGTGTACCGAGCACTGTAGCAGTGCTACAGTGCTACAGTGCACTGCTACAGTATAGCAGTGCACTGTTTGACTGCTGTCGTGCACTGTTTGCACTGCTACAGTGCACTATAGCACTGTACCGGTCGTACCGCTCGGTACCGGGCGGTTCGCGTACTGGTAACCTGTCGGACCGGTACGTACCGCCCGGTACGGGCGGTACACATCGAAATTGCATACCTTGATAAAGACTTTGTAGGTGTGGAGATTATAGCATCGGAAAGCATTATGTTCAAGAGAGTAACCTATAAAGACGCAAGGTTTTGATCTTGATGTTATCTTATGAGAGGCATAAGGACGTAACCATAGATAACATAGACATCCGAATACTTTGAGTTTACGAAGGTTTGGGGGTTTGTGAAATAGTGTTTCAAAGGGGGATTGGTATTGTAAGACTGGTGTAGGTATTCTATTAATAAGGTAGACTACAGTTTGAAAGGCTGCTGTCCAAAAGGTTGAAGGCATGGAAGCCTAATGGAGAAGTGTGAGCCTAGTTTCAACTATATATCGATGTTTGCGTTCAGCGGAGCCAACTAGTTGAGGAGTATGCGGGGGAGACTTGAGGTGTTGTATACCATAAGTTGAGAGATAGGATGACAAGGCTTGATATTCACCCCACCATCAAAGTAAATCGTTTTAATTGTAGACTGAAAGTAGTTCTTGAACAACTTTTGAAATGTGGTAAAGATTGTGGAAACTTCAGATTTATGGTGAAGAGGATATAACTATGTGTACTTAGTGAAGTAATCTACAAAAATAACATAAAATTTGAATTTATCAAAAAACATGATTGGAGTAGGGCCCCAAACATTGGTATAAATAATTTCAAACGGTTTAGAGGAGGATATGGAAGATGTGCCAAAGGGTTGTCGATGACTTTTATTGCTAAGACATACATCACAATGCGTTATAGAACTATTTGATTTAAAAATAGAAAGAGAATAACGAGAAAGTAATTTCTACTAAATAAGGGATGAGGGATGACCAAGATGACGATGCTACACATCAACTAGAGCCGCAACAAAAGAGTGAACAGTGGGCTGGGTTATTTGTGGAGTTGATTGTCATTCATAAATGTTGCTTCTATTCGGGCCCTAGACCAAGGATGCCCCCGTACTCAAGTCCTTGACAAGAAAGGAATCATGAAATAATTTAATTGAAGTATCATTATGTTTGTAAAATTAAGAAATAAAAATCAGGTTTCGTTTAATACGAGGGGCACATAAAAAGGTTGTAGTATCAGAATTAAGCGTTATGAAACTAATATGAGTTATAGGAAGTCCTGTATCGTCACTGATAATGATATCATCATTCTCGCCATATGTGTTGTGGATAGATAAATTCTGAAGATCAGAGGTGATGTGATGGGAGGCGCTAGAGTTTACAATCTAGTTGGGTTGGCTAGTAGTCGGAGTAGTTATAAGATTCGCTTGAGGCCAGTGTGACGGAGTAGGGAGGCAGGGTCGAGACCGACAAACTTTAGCGGAGTGTTCGATTTTATCACACAATTGGCAAACGACTCTTTATTGGCTTGTAAGAGTAGGATGCCAAGGCTGACGGTTATTGGAGTTGCCACGTTACGAGAAATTATGATTATGAGGATAAGGGGGGGGGTTACATAGGACCCATAGGGTCAAGAGATGTATTGGCCAAACCTTTGGTGATGTTCGTAGTATTCTGAGTGCTCTTCCTTTTAGACTTGTGACTGACTTGAGCTATGATAGTTGGTCCGGGCAGTTTGTCCTCACGCTTCAAATACGTCTCATAGACAGTCAACTTGTCATAGAGTTCTTCAAATGACACTAGTGAGTCGCGTGGCTGAATTGCAACTGTTATTTCCTTGTATTCGTTTTCGAGGCCATTAAGGGTATGAATGATAACATCTTCGTCACATAGGGAATGACCTATCAAAACCAAGTCATCGATGATAACTTTGATATTTTGTAGATAATCAGTGATAGTACTTCTCTCTTGTTTTGTCACCATTAGTTTAGATAGAAGATTGAGCTTGCGAGTACACGAACGATTCGCCAAGGTTGTTTGTAGTTTAGATCATGTTTCTGCAATAGTCACACGTGGAGATCAATGGAGCGACGGATTTAGCAACTAAGGCTTGAATAGTTTGGAGGATGAGACGATCTTGACACAGTCACAGTTTGTGAGCTGGATTTGGTGCTGGACTAGGTTCTCCGGGGATGTTGATTATGGCTGGTGGAAAACTGAGAGAGCCGTCAACGTAGCCTAATAAGTCGTAACGTGGCAGCATTGATGGTATGAGAAGTACTATGATTTCCTACCGAAATAGTAACTGGAATGTAAGAAGAAGATAATGAAGACCCGAGGCAGCGTTTTTTTTTCGTTTGTTTGTTTTTTTTTTTTTTGTGTTTTTGGGCGAGCAGTGGGAGAGAGAGGTGAAGGAGGAGGCTTGTGAGAAGAGCAGCGGAGAAAAGATAAGATGAGAGGAGGGAAGAGGAAGCTGCAGCTGCTTGCAACGGACGTTAGAGGAAGCCGCAGCTGCTTGCAGCCTGCAGCCCGTCCGTGTCAGAGGTTTGACCAGGTTCTGCTCTTACTCTCCACGGAAGATGACGCTGCTTCCGTGGTGGTTTGATCGGGTTCTGCTCTTACTCTCCACGGAAGATGACGCAGCTTCCTTGGGATTTTAGAGGCAGATCTCTACTGCTGCAGCTGCTGGTGCAATGGTGCAACTGAGAGGCTACTGCGGTTGCGACCCAAGGGCGGTGAACTCTGGCCTGGAAGCGACCACGAGGCTGCGGCAGAGGAGGCGCTGTCAGGGAGCCACCTCGACGAGGTCAGGCGAATGGTGGAGTCGTCGAGTTCAATGGTGCGATTGAGAGGCTGCTTCGGCTGCGACCCAAGGGCGGTGAACTCTGGCCTGGAAGCGACATCGGGGTTGCGACAGAGGACGCGCTGTCAGGGAGCCACCTCGACGAGGTCAGGCGAATGGTGGAGGAGTCCCGTTGGCCTCTGGTGAGGCTGGAGGGTGCGACGCTCACGATCTCCCAGGTGGCGGCTGTTGCTACGACGACAGCAGTTCGGGTGGAGCTGTCGGAGTTGGTGAGGGACGGGGTGTGCGCCAGCAGCTGCTGCCGTGAACTCTAGCCGGGAAGCGGCCGCGAGACTGCGTCGAGGTAGAGAGGGTTCTTGGCGTCGGCTCTGCAGGAAGGGGCAGAGGAAAGGCGGCAGTAAAGAATGCCACCGGCTCAGGTAGGAGACGAGGCCGAGTCGCTGTAGTTCGACGCGATGACGATGCAGTTGATTTGCGACGAATAGCTCTAAAACCAAATTAGAAGAGGATAGAAGATAAAAATTTTTCCTCGTACGATTAGGAAAATCTTATCTATTATCATCCATCACTATACACTCATGACATCTCTTTTCTTTTCCTTTTTCTTAGGTTGTGTGCCTCTAAAACACTCTCCTATTATCTGAAATCTCATATGATTTTGAAATCAGCAGCATCTTGGATTCAAATAATCGACTTTGTGATCTTTTGTGCCAGGCAGCTTAAATGCATAAGCTATTTTATCCTGCCATACTGGAAGAATGCTTCTGGATGCCCAACATACTAATATTGTGGAACCCAACACAGACATCTCTCCTTTTGACCATTTAAGCTTTTCTTTGGATGCAAAAAATTGTATTCGTTGTCATATGGTGTTAATCTTGTGTCGGTGTTCCCGCTACCTCAAGCGACTACATTTTGCTTTGTTCATCTAAGATGAAATATGAGTATCTGCATGAACCCAATTGGTGACATGCTTTCTGTATCTAACATTTTCTTTTCAATGTTCCCTCTGTCGTGAATCATTTATAAAAATTAGAAAAGTATTTTCAAAGTCACAAAAATGTACAATTCATGATTTAAATTTTGAAGTAAATTTAAAATTGGGTAATTCCTTGGAAAAACCATATATATTTGTGATGTTTGGGATTTTCTTGCATAGGCCTCCGTTTTTTTTTGCTTACATAGCGTCCTCTTTTTGAATGGTTTAATAAATAACTAAAATTATTAATTCAAAATTTTTAAATCTATAATTAATATTGATAAAGATAAATCATATTAAATTATATTTAAAGTAATATAAATAAAGTAAATATACAAAATGGCATAAAAATAAACCTATATTAAATTGTTACAAGAATATAATAATGAAATGAAAATTTATTTATACTACTATTTTTTTAATAATATAAAAGACAAATTGTATACTTTTCATATAAAATATGTAAAATTATGAAATGAACCAAAAAATTATAAATATTAATAAAAATATGATTATAATGACGTTAGGTAATAGAATAATAATATTTTAAACAATGCTAAATTGATAAAAATTAAAATGATCATGTTAAAATAACAGAGACAGTAAATATTTCATAAATAATAGAATAAAATAAGCATTCAGAACATGATTTTAATAAACATATAGGATAATGCTATTAATTATATATTTTTAAGTAAAAACAATAAATTTTAGATGTTAATCAAAGATAGTATCATTATAATGACTGGTCAAATAATAAAATAATAATATTTTGATCAATGTATAATAAATTAATATGGAATATATGAAAATAAATAATAATTTAAGCAATAGTTACATACATCGTAGTCATTTTAATATTTAAATTTTAGTGATTTGTTTCGTAATTTCTGATTTTATTCAAACTATAATTATTATATTTAGTATTTGTAATGAAATTAATGTTTTTATTTTTATTATTTTATAAAATTTTAATTTTATATAATTATTTTATTTTTGATTAATTAAATATATAATTTAAGCATTATCTAAATTTTATAAATACCACAATATAAATTTAAATTGGTCGGAATTAATGGGTTTGAAAATTGATGAGTTGATTGTAATAGCTTAATTGGTGGAAATATCTTATCCTAATCTAAGCCTGAACGTTTTATTTTTATCCACCATAATTCTTGTCCAATGTAGTACTCGGTAAAATTCAAAGCAAATCTATTTATAATTCATTTAAAGTGTATCGAATTTTGATTCAACAGAATCAGATAGACTCAAATATAAAACAAAGAACAATATTCAATCCATTGCCGTCCATCTCCATTCGGATCGAGAATTGTGCGTGCCAAATAGAATGGTGGTCAAACCATTAGATTTGATCACCGAGTTCGAGTCCAAAGGTTGGACCCAACCAGCTCTCGACGTTTCCCCAGGGAGGGACTACATAAAGGGGTGGGGGTGTATTTCATCGACAATACTCCGAACGCGATCCGAGAGCGATCGAAGGCAATCGCGTTGTGAGCCAAGGGATCCCCTCCCGGCGAAGCATCCTTCGGTTTCTTCCTCTACATCTGCGTCTTTTTCTCTCTGCTAGATGGCCTGACATCAGGGAATTGGACTTGCAAGAACCCGATCTCAGGTACCCTTCTGTTCTCTTAGGGTTTCCGTGACGTCTTGATGGTTGGAGGTTCGTTGTTTTTGGTTTTATGTGAAGATTAGAGTTTTCGTGAACGTTTCCCTTTCTTTGATCACGTTGTTTTATTCTTTTGTTACTGAATTAGTGGCTTTGGATCTGCAAGAAAATGGCGACGGCAACCATGGCGACTGCTGCTGGCGCCGCTGCGCTTCTGTATTACACACTGAAGTGGAAACTACACGCCGGTCGATTTCAAGAGAATGGTCAAGGCGAACACGATCAGGATGCATCCAAACCTATTCTTTCTGGGAGGAATCGAGTCTCGCAGAGGCCTGCGCAGGCCCCTGCAACATGGTTAGAGACAATATCGACCTTGTCGGAGACCTTACGATTCACCTACTCCGAGACATTGGGGAAATGGCCTATTGGGGATCTGGCCTTTGGCATCAACTTTTTATTGAAGAGGCAGGTATAACATTGTCAAGCTTTTTTTTTTGTTCTTTCTGAATGTTATTTCGTCTGAATTTCTGGATCACTGCCATGGCAGCATGAGGTTCTTGTTAGTGAGGCCATTATGTACATTGGTAGGCACTTGTTTAGTCACACAGTTTTTCAGTAGGGCTCATATACAGTTTTCTTCACGACCCAGGCAACAATTGTGTTGCTGATATGTAAATGTTGAGATAGATGTGTGAAGTTACCGGTAAAGATGAAAATAGAAATGTTTTCATTTGTGAACAATTAGATGCAGCTTTAATAGAGGGAGAATTGTTTAAGATGGTATAGATATGTGCTAAGGAGACTTATAGATGTTATAATTAGATGTAAAATGGTCATTGTTTGTGGTATGAGAAAAGATAGAAGAAGACATAAAATGATTTTTTAAAAAGAATTATAATTAAAAGATTTAAATATTTTTATTTTAACTAAGAATCTAACTTTTTATAGAGCTCAATGCTAGTCAAAGATTCATGTAGTCGACCCAAATAGTTGGGACGTTATAGTTTTGTTATTGTTGTATGGTTTTAGCTATTGTTCAAGCAAGGACATGCTATTGCCACAAAGCTCATGAATTGCATGACAAATGCTGGAATGTGAAGGTTGCAACAATTAAATTAAGTAATTTATGATACCTTTATGGAGTATGACAAAAACATTGTTCCATTTGCAAATCGAATATGTAGGATGGAAGTTTTGACTACCTTTAGGCATAATTAGAGAATCAAGTTTTAGACCTGAATGATATTAGAGGATACGTTTGATCTTCTATAGGTAGGATAAAGTTCTGATATATAGTTATGGTTAAATAGATCACACCAAAAGTAAACTCATGGCATAGAAAAATTATCTGCTAAGTTTGTGTAGAGCTATATCAATCAAGATTACGAATATTGAAAAAAAATAGTTTCTTAAAGATTCATTACATGTGGTATCTTAATAAAATTTCCTTGTTGATTTTTTATTCTATGCATCTAGGACAGTATCATAACTTAAATCAGAGATAATAGCGAAGGGTTACATGATGTTAAGGAAGAAACAAGGTTAGAAGGAAAAATCTTTCTATGTTATTAGGTGAATAGGAGAGAGAAATATTATATTTTGAACTCTAATAAATTGAGAATTGTAAGCAATTAGGATTCCTTTGCTTTGAGAGAAGCCATTTGTTCTTAGTTGTTCTAACCCAAATGTCAAACTTCAGTTCTTTTAACTGTCAATCAACAATATCTGGTTTTTTCTATTAATGGTTCCTTGTTTAATACAAAATAAAAATACTAAATGATAAGACTGTGTACTTAATGATGCTTTTAGTAGTTGTTTTTTAGTTTTGATCTTTTCTTAGAATGGATATGAGAATATGATCATTGTTATGGATGGCCTAGTGTGGGTGCCATGTCACTTTCACGTGGTTTGTGATATCTAGCATGAGTTGCCGAATAGTGAGACTTTTGTCCAAAGATGAAGTATCAAGCACTAGCCGAGAGGGCTGTTAATTTATAGTCTTTTGGATCCTTCATTATGGGACCAAACACAGATCCTCTGGTCATGCAAGATGTTGCTGTTGCCATGCTGTTTGGAATATGAGGTTCATGGGGTTATTGAACAGCTGGTAGGTGCTCACCCTTCATGTGTAGAGCTGGTTGGCCAACAGTCAATCCGCAACCACCAGTAGACAAAACATTCACCTACAAATTCAGGGACCCTGTGATCATCCAAGATACATATCTTAGGTATTACCAAGTCCTTCTTTGTTCCTCGTTTTCCATAACCTCCTCTTCTCTTCACAGGTTAACATAGGCCTCTGACTCTGTTCTTGTCCACTCACCGGCACCTTCAAATGTTACTTTTCCTTTCAGGTAACTTGCACTTCTTATTCTGCATGCTGATCAATGTCCATCATGTAGGTCTGTACCCTTCTTGTTCAACATTTTGACCAATATCCAGGCCACTTTAGCACATGAGAGCACGAAGAGATGTCATGTGGCTGCTTGTTCCACAACCCACTTCAACACCTTGGTCCATAGCAGCAAGAAATGTAACAATTTAGTAACTATTAAAATGAATAATAATTACATTGAATTCCAATGCCAACAATCTGGATTATGTGCCACCATAATTTGGACTTCAAAACTACCATGAACCAGTGACACAAACCTTGGGCCACGGTAGATGTCGAACCAGTTACGCTGCCTACTAAATCACACAAGATATGTGGGTCGTGGTTGTCTTTAGTTTTATTCTTAATTGTGTGAAATTTGTTGGTAGATGATATGAAATCTTTGAATTTGATGTTGACTTCTGTGGTTTTGAGCTTGTTGTAAATGGATTTGGAGTACAAATGTATTGGTTTTGTAAACTATATAATGTTGAACAATATTGTTAGGTTGGTCTCTAATTTCAACAATCCAGATTGCTGCTATTAGGAAAGTAAAAGAACCATGAACCAGTTTACTGACCCTTGCATGCTTCCAAAACCATGCATTTGATATGGTCCATGGTTTGGGGAACGGATTTTGGGTTCTCTATAAAGGCGACTTTTATAGAGAGAGACAATTATCATTTGTTAATTGATTTTAATGATATTTATGTATGTCAAAAAATTTACACTACCTTAAAATCCACTTAATTGTATTATTGATTATTTTATACTGGTCATCAAAATATTTATTTAAACTTGTAAATTATTTCGGCTATTTAAATTTGTTTCTTGTTTCCTTATAGACACTGTTTCTTCAGCTTGTGGAAACCAGCTTATTGCTTTTGATAAATGAACATAATATGGTGTTTGGTATGACTGTGATACTTTGCTAATTGTCCATGATAAGAGTTTATATTTTATACTTCTTTTAATATCATCAGCATATAATATATGCTATTTTTCTTTGTTGTACATCATTTATGTCTCAAATGTAGGTCTAAGATCTGGCATTGCAAAGTCATTTATTATCACTTTCACCTTACAGGGGAACTTACATGTAGCTAGTATATATGCTGGTGAAGAAAGTGTACCGCTTAAAGGGGCTGAAATTGTTGCTGAGCTAAAGTATCTTTTGAATTTATTGAATCTTTGCTGGCATTTTTCAAAAAAACCATTCCCATTATTTTTGGAGGCGACTGGTTATTCCCAAGATGATGTCCTACTTCAAAAACCTAAAGCAGGCGTGAGTTATAATCCTGTTGGACATTTGAAAGTTATCTCTACTCACTTTTGTGCGAGCTTTTATGGGGATGTTGCACTTGTAGTTTGTGAAGCAACATTTCAATTTTTTTTAATATTGTAAATTTTTTGCAGATCTTGAAGCCAGCATTTACAATTTTAACAGATAAAAGCACAAAAAGCATTCTGCTATTGATTAGGGGGACACACAGCATCAGAGACACATTAACTGCTGCAACTGGTGCAGTTGTTCCATTCCACCACACTTTATTATATGAAGGCGGCATCAGCGATTTAATTTTAGGATATGCACACTGTGGAATGGTTGCAGCTGCTCGGTCAATTGCTAAGCTTGCCACCCCTTGTCTTTTGGAAGCACTGCATGAATATCCAGATTACAAACTAAAGGTGTGTGGTATGTTAACATTTTAAATTGGTGTGCAGTTGTTTATGGTACTTGGGTTCAATCATCTGGATTGGGAAATTCTTTGAAGTGTATGTGGCACTTAATTTTCTTTTTCTTACCGTATGGCTATTGGCTCTCATTCCTGTGTGTGATCTTGATTAAACTAAATCATTGTCATCTTCAACATCTGAATGGTTCCATTGGAAGTAAAGAAATCAAATGAGACTTAACAGAATATTTAAATTGGTTATTGTTATTGAACATACTTGTTATTTTGAAAAAGCTTTTTTGATATCCTACCCTTATGATCTCAGATAGTGGGACACTCTCTGGGTGGAGGTACAGCGGCACTCTTAACCTATATTTTAAGGGAGCAACAGGAGTTTGCCAGTGCTATTTGTGTTACATTTGCTCCAGGTCTGTGCCTTCTGAGAAATTTGTCCAATTAACATTTTGAATTATTTATTATATTAGCCACATTGGCTTAGCTGTTTTGTTTTGCTTTTCACTTGGCATTTAATGGATAATTAGCAACAACACTAACTCTATGAGTTCATGATGCAGTGATGTCTGTCTTTTCTTGCAAACTTTATAGGTTATTCAAGTGCTTCAGCATTTGGTTAAGTTTGTCAGAATTGAATCCATGGCACTATTATGCATATGTTTCTGTATGTATACCTTCGCTTATTCTAAATACAAAATAACTTGCTTAAGGAAGTTATGTCAAACTTTAAATCAAGTATTGTATTTGGGATGGAAATTAAAATAGAGAATTGTATAGAAATTATAGGAACCAGAAAAAGTTCAAACATGAATCATATACTTTGAGAAGACATTACCAATCAGTTCCATTCTCCATAAATTTAGTGAGCTGTAAGTTGGATGTCTGGATTATTTTATGCAAAATCTGTTGTCTGCTGAGATGTGGAATCTAGTAATGTTGGAGTTGTTAAATATTCGTGCTGATTGTTAGTCCAGTGTTTTTGAATTTCTAACTTGTGACTTATTTTTGGCATTATAATAAATGAGTTTTTTTTTCTTTTTTTGGTGCAGTCAGTAACTCAAACATCTAAGTTATAGCAATGTAGAAACTAAAAGTCAATAACCATAAGAATTTGGTACAAATGTGGTTTTATGATAGGACTGCAATGTTTGGAACCACTTGATAACAACTCTTTCTGATAATTGTCCTGTCTCATCTGTATTCTAAGTATCTACCACAGATTAATTGAGTGTATATTGGATTACAATTTACAAGTAAAAACAGATTAAGATATTAACTTCATGCTGTGACAACATATTCTTTGATGCATTAATCCTCATTACAACTTACAAATAAATTTCACATGTGGTGACAGCAGTTGTTATCCAGCAAGTATTTCTTACATTTAGAGTTTGTTAAGTTATAGTGTGATTTGACTTGTTATGATACAAAACATGTATATCTTAAAATAGTTTGGAAAATAGACTTTGTTTTATCAGCCAAAATCTGATTAGTTTAATAAAAAAAGCAATGTCCATCTTTTTCTTGGCATAATCCTTCTGAACCTTTTTGTTTGATGATCTCATGGACTTCTTAGACTAGTTTTTTAGTCAGTGGCAGTGTTTGTATTCATACCCAGGGTTTTTGGTGTTACACTATCATCTATACATGTACAGAGAAATGTGCTGTGCTGAATTGGTGCAGCTGTAATTTACCTGTTTATAGTATTTTGTTCTGCATTAGTGATAAAATAAAATCTATTGCAATGCAGCTGCTTGTATGACATGGGAGTTAGCAGAATCAGGCAGGCACTTCATTACTTCGATTATTAATGGAGCTGATTTGGTTCCTTCCTTTTCCGCAGCATCAGTAGATGACCTACGCTCTGAGGTTAGACACTTAGACTTGCATGTGTACAATCTACTTTATTTGATCGGGTAGGTCAAGTTTCATGTTATGTCCCATGGCAGAGCAGTCGAAAGAAATGAAGTTTGAAATTTTCTGGAAAAAGAATGAAAGCCTGTCTTTTCCTCTATGGCATGTTATGTTCTTAATTGAGTGCTTGTTCTGCAGTTCCCAATTTTTTATATTTTGTTTCTCATATGCATTTAGAAAACTGTTTGATTTGGTTGAGAAAGGCATCCTTAATCTGTTTATACGAAGTGATATAGTTTTTTTCTCTTTTGTTGCCATGGTCTCAAAGACAGCATAATATGATTGTGTTTAGATTGATTTTGGCTGTAAAGTCTACACTAAAATTTCACAGCAGAATGATTGATCATGCCACTTGAATTTTGTACTACTACAAATGAAAGTTAGCAGTTAAATTTAAACATGCTTTGCCACATGGAATTAAACATAGGTCCAACCGGTTTTGATAACTTTTAGACCGCTGAGGTACCATTGGATATTATTGAAAAACAATAATAGAAAAGTTAAAATACTGACCGGGACCAAGCTACATGGTCCATCGCCAGCCCTTGGTGGAACCACTAGATACTGATTGGATCACACTAGTCCGATCGTTATTTAAAACCATGCTTTGCATACACATCAACACTTAATAAATATTTGTTGATCACTTAACATGTAGGCTCATTTTAGCACCAGTAACCAGCAATTTTAAAAGGCGCTCGGGCGCTCGCCTAGGCTCTCGGGCGAGGCGAGGCGAGGCCCGAGCGCCTCGCTAATCTCCCAGGCGGCGCGCTTCAAACAGGCGCCGCCTGGGCGCTCGCCCGAGCCCAGGCGTTGGGCGCTTCGGGCGAGTGCCTGGGTTAACC
>LVTN01001620.1:5751-23261 GCA_001649415.1 Musa itinerans
GACAGAAGGCTTCGGGCCATGGATTCGGGCATCGAGCCAAGAAGAGCGGATATTGCACTAAGGATATCGGAGTTATGAAGTCAATTGGCCGATTGGGCAACAGGTCGCAAGAGAGGACGATGCGCCAAAGAATTGGATGAAGCGTCGAGGGACCAATGACATGCCGGACAACATGATTCATGCTTAGTATTAATTGTCTAGATCGAAGTGTGTTTTTATATGTGCAGGTTAACTACGATAGCAAGGCATAAAGCAAAACGAAGTCCCGGAGTCAAGGATGCGATTTCATTGGGAGTTCGAGAGTACATCGGAAGTCCAGATGTTCGTCGGAAGTTCTGCATGAACCAGCCAAGAAGTCCAAGAGCTTGCCAAAGAAGCTCGTCAGAACTCGCCAAGAAGATCATCATGAAGTCCAAGAGCTTGTCGGGAGTCTGCTAGAACATTACCGAGAGATTGTCGGAAGGTCGCCAAAGCTCGCTGGAAGAAACCAAGACATAGGGACTTGTTTAGCTTAAGTATGCCTTAGATTTCGTGGTTAGCACGTAATTGGGTTTGGATTTGGGCCAACCTAATTAGGGGCTAGTTGGGCCCATGTAAGGACTGTGTTAGGCCCAATGAAATGCCCAAACAGTGACCCAAGAGATAGCATCATCATGGCACAGTCTTCAAGACTGTGTTAAGTGGTTGTACCGCCCCTAGCAGGGTGTCAAGCGGTGGTACCGCCAGACTGGGCAGTGGTACCGCCCAGCGTAGTGTCAGTGTCAGACTGACACTAGCGGTGGTACCGCCCAACGCAGGCAGTGGTACCGCCCGTACCCAATAAACCCGGGATTAGATGTTTTTAGGCTACAAGTTTGAATCAACTTGAAGCCTATAAATACCCCTCTCATCCTTGGTTAACATACATAAGTATTGAGAGTAAAAAAGGAAAGAAACATTACTATAATCTTGTGTGAGCTCCTCTCAAAGTTCTAAGTGTTAGAATAGTTTGAGAGAGGAGTAAGTGGGGGGTGTAAGGGTTATCTCCTAAACCCGGTAAAAGGAGAATTAAGTTGTAAGAAGGAGGTTGGTCTTCGCCTATGGAAGGAAGACCAATAGTGGATGCCGGTGGCCTCGACGAAAGAGGAATCGGCGGAGTGGATGTAGGTCACGACGACCGAACCACTATAAAATCTGATTTGTGTTTACTTCCTGCTATTTACATTAATTACAAACTGCCTCTCCTCCTTATTGTTTTTTTACTACGCCTATGCTCGCATATGCTTTCAAGCTATCTTTTTTAGATCGGTTTTTAAAGAACGAAAGAGATTTTATGAAACCGACGTTTTTACCGTTGCACTAATTCACCCCCCCGCCCTCTTAGTGCCGCTCTTGATCTTAACAATATCATGGTTAATTTGAATACATCTCTTTTTTAGTTAAAGCAAAAATCTTGGTTTATAGAAAACTCAATTCATAAAAATTAAGAAATCGATACCATGATCCAAAAAATGTGTAAGAAGAATTTATGCATTTGGGAGATTTAACATGCTTAAGTTTAACATTCAAGCTAGCAATTATGGTTCTCTTAAGATTGTAGCAATTTTCTTTCTCCCCTTTATCATTGCAAATAAAAAAGAAGAAGAGGGGGAGGTACAAAAATTTACATCAATGATCATCACATGAAAGATATCAAAGATCATGAAAGATCAATACAAGGATCATCAGTCTTTTGTATTATAAAGAAAAACTTTAAAACATAAGAGATCAATTTGATGATCAATACAAAGGAGTCATAATGAATCTCAAGCTGAGAAATTAAAATTATAATTTGTATAAATCTCCTCTTAAATAAAAACATCATAGAGAATTTCAAGAATATTGAGAAATCAATAGAAGGATCATGATTAAAAGAAATCTCCTTTTTAGTGAATAGCAAAAGGAAGAATCATAATAAACGATCTTGATTCAAATGAAAAATGCAAATAATTGAAAATCGAGAAATAAAGATAAAATTTATGATTCATTTGGATAAGTATTCTCTTTAATAAAATACAAGAGTCATATGAGAATAAAGAGTAGGGGATCTTGATTCATATAAAGAAAATCTCGTGTTACAATTCCGAGAATTCAAGATCATGATATAGATAAAACTCATTCAAATTCAAATCGTCAAATCATCAAAATCACTTTCAAGAGATTCAAAATGACATAAATAGATTGATTAATCTCTTATTCAAAACTCAATAAGATTTTAGGGATAGAGATATTTTTAAGAATAACACATTCTTTTTTTTTATGTGTTTCAATTTATGTGATTTATTTCATACAAGTATGCCTTTGTCTTTTATACCAAACAAAAACATACATCATCATTTAAAATCGAAAAACATGATTTATCACAAGAGTCGTCAAGATCAATAGACCGTAAATCATAAAAATCATTATTACTTCAAATCATCATGCATCATTAAATCATCAAGTATGATTTCATTAAACATAAATTATTTTCAATCAAAATCATTTTGTTTGTTGTAGTAATATGTTTTTTTTCTTAAGTGAATCTAACTCTTCATACTTAGTGCTAGGAGTTAACATGCAATTATCATGTTCAATTTTTTAATTTTTTAAAATTACTAGAAAGAGAAGCATGATCCCTTTTTTCTTGTATTTTATATACTAATTTAAAAATAACTAATGAAATGTATTAAGCAATTTCATAGTAAAATTAAAGGGTTTTGGTTGAGTCACTTACCTCATTGTCGAAAGCCACCAAGGCATAATTCGCCACCTCGCCTTTGTTGGTTTACTCCTCATCTTTGGATGTACTCGATTCATCCTATGTCACCTTGAATGCTTTCTTCTTCTTTGGCAGCTTCTTCGATTTATAGTAAGTTGTTGTGTCATTTTTAAGTCCATTTTTAGAATTAGTCTTTTTCATGAATTTTTTAAATTTTTTTTGTCAAAAGTTCTATATCATCATCACTTGAGCTTTCGCTCGAGTGGTCTTCTATTGTTCAAAGTGTCAAATCCTTTATGTTCTTTGGAAGGTAGTTCTCATGTTTATTATATTAAATACAAGTCTTTCCATAGGTTATTAAAGACCCAATAAGTTCTTCAAATGGAAAATTGTTTAGGTCTTTTGCTTCTTAAATTGCCGTTACTTTTGGATCCCAACTTTTTGGAAGGGATCTTAGAATATTGTCTACAAGTTCAAGATTAGAAAAATATTTACCAAGAGCTTTCAAACTATTGATGACATCCATAAAATGGGTGTATATGTTAGTAATAGTTTCGCTTGGTATCATTTGAAACAATTCAAAACTATGCATTAAAAGATTGACTTTAGACTCTTTAACTCTACTTGTGCCTTCATATGTGATTTCGAGTATATGCCAAATATCATACATAGTTTCGCATATAGAAACATGATTAAATTCATTTTTATCTAGAGTACAAAAAAAGCGTTCATCGCTTTAGCATTCAAAGAATAAGGAAGAGGATAAGCTTTCTTCATTTCTTCCTCTAGCTCCCAAGTCGTTTCATTTATAAAATGATGCTTCTAAATTACTTTAACCAGGGTAAATGATTCTATTTCTTAAGATCTTCTCTTTTTTATCAATAATCCGAATGAGCCCGTCCTTGTAAAATAAGTCTTTCTCAATCACAATCGACTCATAATCAATGACATGAGAGGGATCAGGTATGTACTTTCTGAGAATTGACACATGAAATATATCATGGATATGACACATTGATAGTGGCAAGGTAATCTTGTAAGCGACAGATCCAATTCTTTTAAGGATCTCAAAAGGTCCAATGAACCTTGGCTTTAACTTTCCTTTCTTTCTAAATTCAAATCCATAGAAAGGAAAAAAACTCTCATTCGAGTTTTTTAATGAGTGTAGTCCGTCATATTAAACATAGGAGGATGAATGATAGAGTGACCCTCTAGATTGTCGAAAAAACGATTTATCTTGGGTGTTAAACCAAACGAGAAAAACCTTGGCTTTGATACCAATTATTAGGACTAAAATTGACACTAAGAGGAGGGAGGGTTAAATTAATGCTTTTAATAAAATTATCGGTTTAAACTTTCGTTCGATAAAGCCGCATCAAAAGGATGTTTAACTTGAAAATGTTCGTAAGCATAGTAAGTACATAAGTAAATTAGTTAGTAATATAGATGAAAAGCATAAAGGAAATGTAAACTAATTTTATAGTAGTTCAGTCGTCGTGACCTATGTCCACTCCTGATTCCTCTTCACTCGAAGCCATTGGTTTTCACTATCGATCTTTTTTTCAATGGATGAAGATCAATTACCCTTATAACTCTCTATTTTTCACAAGTTTAGGAGACAACCTTTACAAGCCTCTATCTTTTAGACCTCACTCCTCCCTTAGAAACTTTCTAACTCTAGGAGGAAGAGACTTACCATTGCCTGATAGCTTGGAAAAGTGTGCTCTTGACTTTTTCAGGTCATGGGCAGTTCCACCTATCCTTGGGTCACTGAATGGGCTTTCCATTAGGCCCAAAGAAGTCCTAACTCAGGCCCAATGGGCCCCTAATTGAGTTGGCATGGTTACACCCAAAACCAACTCAATTATGACCTAACTACAACTAATTAAGATAACTGATTATAAGACTAGAATTCTATGTTGTCCATTATGTCATTGGTTCATCTGGCGCTTCGTCCTCTCCTCCGGCATATTACCTAATTGACATGTTGATCTCCCGTAACTTTTGATCTACTTGGCATAATATTCGATTCTTCGGCCCGATGCCCAAACTCATGACACAAAGTCCTTCTACTAACACGTCAACCGATCCTTCGACCAATGTCCAATCTTTTGATATGTTCACTCCGGCCCATCGTCTGATTCTTTCTACTTTAATCGATTTACTTTTTTTTAATCACAGTTAGTCTTATATCACTCAAAATGCAGATTAGATCATAAACTTATCAATTGATTTCATCATCAAAATCCGAGATTCAATAGTTAAAATTTGCTGAAGCTCTCCAATAGACTCCTTTTAAAATCGTTAAGGGTTTCTTGTAGCCGGTTCTCAATTCTGATTTCCAAGGCTTCTAATTGGGCTTTCACTGAGTTTTCGATAGATATTGCATAAGACTGTAGATTTGTAACCTCCAATTCCTATTTTGGTGTCGAGTCAAGGCATCAGTATTATACTATTTGGTGCGACTGTTTTGAAGTTTGACCTAGGGTAGCATTAGGGTGAGAGCACTGCGGTCGTTGTGAGGAGGCGATGTCGGTGTGGGGAGTGGTCCATGAAAAGACCCTAGGGTTTTATCATGGAAGAAAAGGGAGAAAAGGGGATGATCGCTTCGTGGGGATCAACCTCCTTGAACACTTCGAGAGGATCGGCCTCCTAGGGTTTGTCAAAAGACTTAATAATATTTCATTGTCTGCCGAAAAAAATTATTACATCACTATTTATAGAGTTCCACCTAGAGTCCATTAGGACTTAGACTCTTAATAATAAATAAATATTAAATAAACCTCTACCCGACTCTAATTGAACTAAACAGACTCAATAAACATTATTCAAAAGCTCAAAAAATAAAAGGGTCATAACAATTCCTCTCTCTTCAAATCAGCCTTGTCCTCAAGGCTGAGCAATATCAAACTCAGGGAGTTTCTCATTCAGCACTTCGGTCATAGGTTATATGTGACGCATCACAACCCGTTGATTGAGTAAGTATGATCTCCACTTCTTGATAGTGTAAGTAATAGGTTGGCCTTTTGGTGTTGTAGTCTTCCGAAAGACCCTCTCTATCCGATAGCTAGTAGCAGTTGTGACCTTACTTTGATGTCTTCCCTTTAGGATCATCACTTCGAAGTCTTCCAAGGGTAGCAAAAAGAAGTCCACAAGCAACTATTTGCCCTGCAAAGTCAGTTTAATCTTTGAGCACTTGCTATCACAGGTTAAAATACGTCCATCGGCAACTTTTACTTTGAATTTGTTACAGTCTTCAATGTGGTAGGCCAATCGGTCGACAACCATACTATCTAGAAAATTGTTAGTGCTACTAGTATCAATCAAAACTGTAACATATTGATGTTCCAAAGTTCCTCCAACTTTCATAGTTTGCGGGTTAGAGTAGTTAGTTAATGCATGCATTATATGTATGATAGGTCCAACATCGTCATCAGAATCTACCTTCATGATCAGAGTCTACATTATTAGCTTTCGGTTCCGCCTCAATTGGTTCAATTATAAGAAGTTGCCATTGTTTGCATTGGTGCTCCCTACTCCACTTTCCATCACAGTGCCAGCATAAACCCTTCGCTGATTTTTCCTTGAGTTCTTCTTGGGTTAGTCTTCAAGTGTTAGGGTTCCGGTTATTGAATCTTAGATTTTGATGATGAAACCAATTAATAGTATTGATGATTTGATCTGCGTTTTGAGTGATGCAGGAACCTTCAATCAGGGAGAGACAATTAAACCAAGAAGAATATGTTAGGAACGAGTCGGCACTAAGAAGGGGGGGGGTGGGGTGAATTAGTGCAGTAGTAAAAACATCAGTTTAAAAATTCATTTCAATTAAACCCGTTTCGTAAATATGCTTAAATTGAAAGCGTACGGAAAAGTATAGCAAGTAAGGAGGTTTGCAGTTAAAGTAAATTTCTCAAAAGAAATGCAAACTGATTTTATAGTGGTTCGGTCATCGTGACCTATATCCACTCCGTCGATTCCTCTTTCGTTGAGGCCACCGGCATCCACTAACAGTCTTCCTTCAATGGACGAAGACTAACTACCCTTTTACACCCCTCCTTTCCATAAGTTTAGGAGACAGCCTTTTACAAGCACTCACACCTCCTAAACAGAATTCTAAACTTATACTAGAGGAGGGGATCTCTTAAGTGATTGCAACAGCGTTTTCCTACTTTTAAGCTCTCTGTGTTTGTGTGTGTTAACTAGGGATGAGAGATGTATTTATAGGCCTCAAGTTTATTCAATCTTGGAGTCTAAAAATATCTCATCTAGGGTTTCCCGGGTCCTGGTAGTACCACCGCCTGCAACACTATCACTGGGCGGTACCATTGCCCAGTTTGGTGGTACCACCACCTAGGAGACTATGTTTGGGTAATATCTTCGCCCAGACTAGTGGTACCACCGCCTGACATTGCCACTGGGTGGTACCACCGCCCAGTCTGACGGTACCATCGCTTGACACAATCTCGGAGACTGTGCCACGACGGTGCGACCTGTTGGGTCATTGTTTGGGCCTTTCACTTGGCCTAACATAGCCTAATTTTAGGCCCAATTGGCCCCTAATTGGGTTGGCCTAATTCCAACCCAATTATGTGCTAACTACGAATTCTATGGTATACACTAGGCTAAATAAGTCCGATAAGTCAAGGATTCTTCCGGTGAGCTTCCGACGATCTTCTAGCGAACTTCCGACGATCTCTTGGCAATGTTCCAGTGGACTCCCGACAAGCTCCTGGACTTCACGACGATCTTCTTGGTGAGTTCCGATGAGCTTCTTTGGCAAGTTCCTGGACTTCTCAGTCAATTCTGGCAGAACTTCCGATGAACATCCAGACTTCCGACGAACTCTCGAACTCCAAACAAAATCTCGTTCTTGACTCCGGGACTTCATTTTGCTTTATGCCTTAATCGCTATCATAGTTAATCCTATACAATTAAATCCTACTTTGATCTAGACAATTATTATAATGCTTTGAATCATGTTGTCCGGCATGTCATTAGGTCATCAATTCTTTGGCGCATCGTCCTCTCTTGCGGCCAATTGCTCAATCAGTCAATTGACCTCTACAACTCCGATTTCCTTAGTGCAATTTCTGCTCTTCTTGGGCCAATGCTTGAATCCATGGCCCGAAGCCTTCTGTCGATACGTCGATTGATCTTTCGGCTCGATGTCTAATCTTCTAACATGTTTTTCTCTGGCCCAACATGATGCTTCCTGCTTTAATTGTCTCTCCCTAATTGAAGCTTCCTACATCACTCAAAACGTAGATCAAATCATAAATACTATCAATTGGTTTCTAAAATCCGAGATTCAACAGAATCATGTTGGGTCAGAGAAAAACATGTTAGAAGATTGGACGTCAAGCCAAAGGATCGATCGACGTATCGACAGAAGGCTTCGGGCCATGGGTTCGGGCATCGGGCCAAGAAGAGCAAAAATCACGCTAAGGAAATCGAAGTTACGAAGGTCAATCGGCTGATTAGGTAATAGGCCGTAAGAGAGGACGATGCACTGAAGAATCAAACGAAGCGTCGATGACCCAATGACATGTCGAACAACATGATTCAAAACTTTATAATAATTGTCTAAATCGAAGTGGGTTTTAATTATGCAAGATTAATTACGATAGCGATTAAGGCATAAAGCAAAATAAAGTCTCGGAGTCAAGAACGAGATTTCTTTGGGAGTTCAAGAGTTCGTCGGAAGTTTGGACGTTCGTTAGATGTTCTATTAGAATTGACCAAGAAGTCCAAGAGTTTGCTAAAGAAGCTCGTCGGAACTCACAAAAAAGATCGTCATGAAGTCTAGGAGCTTGCCGAGAGTCCGTTGGAACATTGTCGAGAGATCGTCGGAAGATCGTCGAAAGAAACTAGACTAACCGGACCAAATTTGTTTAGTGTATGCCTTAGAATTTGTAGTTAGCATATAATTTGGATTCGAATTGGGCTAACCCAATTAGGGGCTAGTTGGGCCCATGTATGGACTATGTTGGGCCAAGAAAATGGCCCAAATAGTGACCCAATAGGTGGCATCGTCGTGGCACAATCTCCGAGACTGTGTCAGGCAGTGGTATCACCCAGTGGCAGTGTCAGGCAGTGGTATCACCATTCTGGGTGGTGGTACCTCCTAGACATAGTCTCCCAAGCAGTAGTACTGGCAGATTGGGTGGTGGTACTACCCAGTGTCAGTGCTGCAGGCAATGGCATCGCCCAACACAGGCGGTGGTACCGCCAGGACCTAGGAAACCCGGGATGAGACCTTTTTTAGCTCCAATTTTGAGGTCAATTGAGGGCTATAAATACCCCTTACTTCTCAGCTAGTAAGGCAAGAGAAGTGATATAAATTGATCCAAAACTATAGTGAAATAGCTTGTAAAAGATGAGAGTTCACCTCCATCGTTCTAAGTGTTAAAGTTTGTAAAAGGAGAGTGAGCCACTTGTGAAAGTTCTGTAAAGGGGTGATTGATCTTTACCCTTCTAGAAAGATCAATAGTGGAAGCCGGTGACCACATTGGAGGAGGTGTCGGGAGTGGATGTAGGTCGGACGATCGAACCACTATAAAATTGGCGTGTTCTTCTCTAGTTTGCATTTCTATTATTTCCATTTACATACTGCAAATTGCTTTACTTACTTATTCATTACGCTTCCATATGCTTTCAAGTCAATTTAACATCTTCCAAAACAAATTTAATCGCAACGAGAATTTTAAATCGATGTTGTTATCCGTTGCACTAATTCATCCCCCCTTCGTAGTGCCGACTCATTCCTAACAGAACCAAGCGAGACTATTGGAGACATGTACACCCGTTTTACGGATGTCGTTAATAGTCTAAAAGCACTTGGCAAATGTTTTTCAAAGTTTGAACTTGTTAAAAAAATCTTGAGATCCCTTCCAAAGAGTTGGGACCCTAAAGTAACGGCAATACAAGAATCAAAGAACTTGAACTATTTTTCGATTGAAGAATTTATTGGGTCTTTGATGACCTATGAAATGAATTATATGGCACAAAACGAACTTGAGAACAACCTTCCAAAGAATAAGAAGGTTTTTGCACTTAGAACAAAAGAAGACCACTTGAGCAAAAGCTCAAGTGATGGTGAACTTGAACTCCTCACTTTGAAATTTAAAAAGTTCATAAAACAAGAATTAAAAAACAAAAATAAACTTAAAAAGAATGCAAGAAGAAGGAAGCACTCTGGGATGAATCGAGCTCATCTGAAGACGAGGAGAAAACCAACAAAGGCGAGGTGGCAAACTACGCCTTAACGACTTTCGATGATGAGGTAATCAAAATCTCTTTAGTTTACTTTGAAATTACTTGATGTTTTTCATGAGTTATTTTAAATTTAGTTTAGAAAAATTATATAATTTTTTTTTAAGATTGCATGTTTAATGATGTAATGAAAATGTTTAAAGTTTTAGGATTATGCTTATCTTTCTAGTAATTTTAAAAAAGATCTTGACAATTGTATGTTTTATGATAATGCAATAAAATGTTAGATATAAATCTAATGCTTGTACACCTAAAAGGATTAATTCTATGTATGTTTTAAAAAAGCAATAATGAGTACCTTAATGATTTCCATATTGCTTTTCGATGAAGATGCCTTATGAAACCATGCTTGATGTTTTAATGAAAATGCTAAGAGGTTTGATATCATGCTTAATGAGTTTATAGTTTGAAATTGTGCATGTTATATCTTGAAAACATGAAACCATGTTTTAGTATCATGCCCAAAGAAATGATGCATAATAATCATGCTTAACGAGTTTATATTTCGAAATTATACATGATGATTCTTGTGATTTATAGATTATCAATCTTTGTCGTAATGAAAGTTCTTTTTCATTTTAAACATTTGTGCTTGTTTTTATTTGGCATAAAAATTTGGGCATGCTTATATGAAATCAATCATGTGATATTGAAACACGTAAAAAGAGAAAAGCTTTCTTCTTGAAAAAATACTTTTTCTCTATCTTATCGATTTTTCACTAAGAGATTAATAAAGTTATTTGTGATATTTTGAATCTCTTGAAAGTGATTTTAATGATTTGTTGATTTGAATTTGGATGAGTTTCATCTAACCATGATTTTTATCTTGATTTCTCAATATTTATAACTTGATATTTGCCCTATATGAATCGAGATCTTTTATCCTCGATGTTTCGTTTTTGCTATCTATTATCCAAATGAATCATGATTTTTTGGAATTATAATTTTTGTGATTCATAATGAATTGAGAGATATTATACATGAATTGAGATCCTTTATATATTCTCTCATGACACATTTTGCTATAGGAATGCCTTTATCATGATCTTGAATTCTCGATATTGATTCTTGAAATTTTTTTTGAATCAAGATCTTGTTTTTGAAATCTCATGTTTCTATTTGTTATTTACTAAAAGGGAGATTTGTCAAGATAAATCATGTAATTTAGTATTCATGACTTAATCCTTCATGATCTTTGATATCTTATCTTTCATGATATGATTTTTTTAATTCCTTGAATTCATGAAGCATATCTCATCACCAAATTTTTTCTTGATATCTTCTATGTGATGACTTAAATATTTACACCTTTGTGTTATTCCCCTCCTTTTGAACAAAGGGGGAGAAAATAAATGATGAAAGTTTAGTACCAACATGCATGAAGTGATAAATGCTTAAAAATGTTGATTTGATATTTGGTATCATGAATGCTTTAGTATCATGCATGAGAAAAATGATGAATGCTTGGTATCATGATCAAAATGTAGATTTAATGCATGAAGTGATAAATGCTTAAAGATTTTAATGTCTTTGTATCATGTATGATATGCCTATAGTGATGATAGATTTATTTTTGGTATCATGCATGAAGAAAGGATGAAATGCAAGATTTTGCACAATTGTACATGTTTTAATTTGAAACTATAATTATGCACAAATACATTAAAATAAGAATGATTATTTACCTTTGTCATGATTTGAAAATTATTGGGAAAAAGAATTACAAATTTTTTTTCTTCCCTTCTTTTTGACAATGACAAAGGGGGAGAAAGAACTAGCTTGCTTATTCTAAAATGATGTAAAATTTGCTAGCTTGCATGGTGCAAAATTTGTTAACTTGCTTGATGTAAAACTTGCTATCTTACTAGTTTGCATATCTAAAACTTGCTAGCTTGCCCAACTCAAAAGAGAAGCAAGAATTACTAGCTTGCACATCCCAAGTAGAAGCAAAATTGCTAGCTAGCTTGCATACTTCAAGAAGAAGCAAAAAGTTGCTAGTTTGCACATCATAAAGAGAAGCAAAAAGCTTGCTCATCTCAAAAGATGCAAAATTTTTTCCAACTTTCATATGTATAAAATTTGCTAGCTTGCATATTTCAAAATTATGTAAAACTTACTAAATTTACTAGCTTGCAAATTGCATGGAGAAAGAATTGCTAGAAATGCAAAGATGCTAGCTTGCACGTTTCAAGTAGATGCAAAAAACTCTATCTTGCATATATCAAAAGGTGTAAAAATTTTGTAAAGAAAATTACTAGCGTATAAGATAATAAAACTTGAGATTATGTTGCAATGATTTCAAATTGTATCTCAAAAAATTGAATAGTTGCACTTCTCCTTTTTGTTGATGAGAAAGGGGGAAAAGTTATGTTGATGATCATGCATGGAATAATATATTGAAAATTTTATTATGCATTATTTTATGATACATGCAATAATGTGATAAATTAGTTATTTCAATACTCATGTTGCATGCAATGTTGAAATACTATGATTTCAAAGTTTCTATCAATATGGCATATTGATAGGGGGAGTTTGTTTAAACTCCATCATCAATTGATTGTCATCATCAAAAAGGGGGAGATTATGGAATATCAGATTTTGATGATGAAACCAATTGATAGTATTGATGATTTGATCTGCATTTTGAGTGACGCAGGAAGCTTCGATCAGAGAGAGACAATTAAAGCAAGAAGAATCATGTTGGGCTAGAGAAAAATATGTCAGAAGATTGGACGTTGAGCCGAAGGATCGGTCAATGTATCGACAAAAGGCTTCGGGCATCAGGCCAAGAAGAGTGAAAATTATGCCAAGGAAATCGGAGTTGCGGAGGTCAACTAGTCGATTGGGCAATAGGACACAAGAGAGGACGATGTACAAAAGAATCGGACGAAGCGTCAATGACCCAATGACATGCCGAACAACATGATTCAAAACTTTATAATAATTGTCTAGATCGAAGTAGGTTTTAATTATGCAGGATTAAGTATGATAGCGATCAAGGTATAAAGCGAAATGAAGTCCAGAGTCAAGAACGAGATTTCATTAGGAGTTCGAGAGTTCGTCAGAAGTCCGGACGTTCGTCAAAAGTTCTGCCGGAATTGACCAAGAAGTCCAGGAGCTTACCAAAGAAGCTCATTCAAACTCGCCAAGAAGTTCGTCGTGAAGTCTGGGAGCTTGCTAGGAGTTCGCTGGAACATTGTTGAGAGATCATCGGAAGTTCATCGGAAGAGAGTTAGAAGCTCACCGGAAGACACTAGACTAACCGGACTGAATTTGCTTAGTGTATGCCTTAGAATTTATAGTTAGCACATAATTGGGATTGAAATTGGGTCAGCCCAATTAGGGGCCAGTTAGGCCCATGTACGGACTATGTTGGGTCAAGAGAAAGGTCCAAACAGTGACCCAACAAGTGGCACCATCGTGGCACAATCTCCAAGACTATGTTAGGCGATGGTACCGCTAGTTTGAGCGGTGGTACCACCTAGACATAGTCTCCCAAGCGGTAGTACCACCAGATTGGGCAGTGGTACCACCGAGTGTCAGTGTTGTAGGTGGTGGTACCGCCCAGCATAGACGGTGGTACGCCCAGCACAAGCGGTGGTACCGCTAGGACCCGGGAAACCCGGGATGAGACCTTTTTTTGCTCCAATTTTAAAGCTAATTGAGGGCTATAAATACCCCTTACTTCTCAACTGGTAAGGCAAGAGAAGTGATAAGAACTGATCCAAAACTATAGTGAAATAGCTTACAAAAGTTGAGAGTTCACCTCCATCGTTCTAAGTGTTAAAGTTTGTAAAAGGAGAGTGAGCCACTTATGAAAATTCTATAAAGGGGTGATTGATCTTTGCCTTCAAGCAAGATCAATAATGGAAGCCGGTGACCTCATTAGAGGGGGTATCGGGAGTTGATGTAGGTCAAACGACCGAACCACTATAAAATTGGCGTGTTTTTCTCTGGTTTACATTTCTATTATTGCCATTTACATACTGCAAATTGCTTTACTTACTTATTCATTATGCTTTTATATGCTTTCAAGTCAAGTTAACATCTTTCGAAATAGGTTTAATCGTAACGAGAATTTTGAATCGACATTTTTATCCGCTGTACTAATTCACCCCCCCTCTCTTAGTGCCGACTCATTCCTAACATCGGTTGGGAATAGATGGGGCAGGTAGCTTACTGATTATCTGTTTGTTGTCATTTCTATTTCGATGATTTTTCCTACTGATTTTTTGAAATGATATCGCAGCGATCATAGTGCGGGGTTGATGAGCTTTGACTTCACACCGGATATCTGGATTTAGTCCTTCGATAAATGTACCCACAAGTTGTCATTCATACCAATCTCTAGCTTGATTTGACAATCTTTCAAACCTGCTCTGATAATAGAAATGACGATAATAGAAATGCAAAGTAAGTAAATGACGATAATAGAAATGCAAACCAGAATTTAGAGTGGTTCGGTCATTGTGACCTACATCCACTTTGGATTCCTCGTCTGTCGAGGTCACCGGCGTCCACTAATGGTCTTCCTTCAATAGGTGAAGACCAACCATCTTTTATAGCTCTTTCTCCTTTTACCGGGTTTGAGAGATAACCCTTACAAGCCTCACTTCTCTTTCTTAGATGGTTACAAAGCTAAGAGAGGGAGGGGAGGACTCTTCTCACTTTTACAACACTTTAACACTCCAGGAATTCAAGATTATATTAACACTTTCATGCCTTTTCATGCAGAAAAAGATGGGGTATTTATAGGCCCCAATGGCTTCAGAATTAGAGCCAAAAAATATCACATCCTCAGATTTCGAGGTACTGGCGGTACCACCGCCATTATTGGGCGGTACTACTGCTTGTAGACTAACACTGGGCGGTACCACTGCCTGACAGCATTAACAATCGGTGGTACCATCGCCCAGTCTGAGCGGTACCACTTCCTAGAACACTTGGGAGACCGAGTCCTAGGTGGTGCCACCACTGGCCATGATTTCAAGTGCTAAATGAGCTATTCAAACTGGCCCAATTCAGCCTTGTTAAGGGCCTAGTTGGCCCCTAAATCAGTTAATGGGATTACCTCCTAATCATAACTCAATTTATGGTCTAACTATGATAATTAAGACATTTAACAAAGCATTATTTTTCTGGTATGTCAATTGTTCAACCGACGATCTTCTAGCGAACTTCTAACAATCTCTCGGCAATGTTCAGGTGGACTTTCGGTAAGCTCCTGGACTTCATGATGATCTTCTTGATGAGTTTCGATGAGCTTCTTTGGCAAGCTCCTAGACTTCTCGGTTAGTTCCAGTAGAACTTCCGACGAACGTCTAGACATCCGACAAACTCTCGAACTCCCAACGAAGTCTCGATCTTAACTCTGACACCTCATTTGCTTTATGTCTTACTACTATCATATTTAATCTTGTACACTTTTCTCAACATATAGATTAGATCAAACAATTTACTAATTGATTTCATTATCAAAATCTGAGAGTCAACAATCTCTCCCTTTTTTATGATGACAATCAATTGATGACGCAGTTAACCTTAACTCCTCCAATCTATATGCCATGCTTGAGAAAAGATATTTTTGAATTCAAGACCTTTGAATTCAAGCATCAAACCGATAAGTTATTTTCATTTAAACTTATCAACATGCATATCATGATACTTATCACGATTTACCAATTCTAAATACGATACCACATATTTGTCAAAATGATGTCAAGGCATGACATCCATTTTCAAATCCAATTATAATCAATCATCATTTACGAATTTTGAATATGAAATTTAGCAATATGACAATTCTTAATAAAAGATAATAATTCATTATTCGTGGCAAAATATCAATTGTAAATAGCAAGTTAAGCTCATGATACCTTATTATAATGAAAGACATTTATCAAAATGATACAAATTTAAGCATGATACTGGGAATAAAACATTTACAAGTCATCAAGCTACATTCCGATACGTTTCAAGCAAACATTTTGATATTTTTCAAGTATGTATTTGACGATACCACTCATATTTAATTATATTTCAAGCATTCACAAGACATTCAAGTATTTACAATACAATGCATTTTATGCATTTATCTAAGACATGCCAATTTATCATCAATTTGCCACATTCCTTCACCTTTGTTATCAACAAAAAAGAGAATAATTCAACAATTCAAGTGTGGCAGAAATTCAAGCAAGTTTCACACCAATGTATCCAAGCAATAAATGAAGGTAAGCAAAACTTTGCATGATAATTTCTCTTTGAATAAGCGAACATTTTTACTCAAGGGATTTTTGGTTCTTCTTTAGTTATGCAAGTTTCTTTCCTCCTTTGTCATAAGAACAAGAAAAGGAAGAAGGATAAGGAAAGAATCCATGAAGATCCAAATTCACGAAAGGATTTGAACCAAGTCAAATTCAAAACAATAAATGAGTTTCATTAAATCATGCTTCAATTTTAACAAAGAGAAGGATCAAGTGTATCAAACATAAATCAAGTCCATTACACACTAAATCAAATCTGTTACATACTAAATTAAATTGCCATTCTTACAAGTGATCATTACACACTAAAAATTCATACACATTCTTCCTTCATAAGAAGAGTAAGGATGGATTCTTGGAAAAGAATAAAAAGAAATCCATGAATAAAACTTCATAAATTAAATTCATTTCTCATTAAGAATTCATAAGAGTGGGATTCGTGAAAGATGCATTTGTCAACGTATCAAACATCATTACATGATGGAGCAAGGGTATGGAGTAAACTTGATACCATGGAACATAAAAACGAAATAAATTCATGAAAGCTCCTGTTAGGACTCTAGCTAGGAGAGTCCTAATAGAGAAGGACATTCATGTAAAACTTACCTAAGCCGACCCCTATTAAAGAGGTGAAGAGGTTGGCTAGGGTTAGGAGGTTGTTTCTTAGAGAAGAAATAGGAGTTGTAAAGGAATAGGAGTCTTAAGTAGGAGTCCTATTAGGAGTTGGTTAGAAGTAAGAGTCTTGAGTAGGAGTCATATTAGGAGTTGGTTAAAAGTAAGAGTCTTAAGTAGGAGTCATATTAGAAGTTGGTTAGAAGTAAGAGTCTTGAGTAAGAGTCCTATTATGAGTTAGGGTTTAGAAGCCCTATAAATAGCCATGTATTCCTCCTCTTTTGATAAGAAATAGATGAATCTTTTCTACAGCCTTTGAGCAGCAACTTGGAGGGAGGAACCACTATAGAGTTCCAAGGAGGCCGATCCCCTAAAGAGATCAACCCCAAGTTTAGAATCTGCAAGGATTCTAACAAGCTCCTAGACTTCTCGGTCAATTTTGATAGAACTTCGGATGAACGTCTGGACTTCCGACAAACTCTCGAACTCCCAACGAAGTCTCGATCTTGACTCCGGCCCAACATCTGCTTCATATCTTATAGCTATCATAGTTAATCCTGCATACTTTTCTCAACATATAGATTAGATCAAACAATTTACCAATTGATTTCATCATCAAAATCCGAGATTCAACA
>LVTN01001620.1:23913-38974 GCA_001649415.1 Musa itinerans
GAAGAGGTCGGCTAGGGTTAGGAGGTTGTTTCTTAGAGAAGAAATAGGAGTTGTAAAGGAATAGGAGTCTTGAGTAGGAGTCCTATTAGGAGTTAGGGTTTAGAAGCCCTATAAATAGCTATGTATTCCTCCTCTTTTGATAAGCAATAGATGAATCTTTTCTGCAGCCTTTGAGCAGCAACTTGGAGGGAGGAACCCCTATAGAGTCCCAAGGAGGTCGATCCCCTAAAGAGATCAACCCCAAGTTTAGAATCTACTATGGTTCTAACACTTTCCTTGGACAGAGGTCAAGGACATGAACTCTTGTAAAGGCAAGAGTAGGATCATGTTGTTCCATGGGTCCTTCATTCTGATGGAGCGGACTTATCTTGCATGGTGCCAAAGACGAAGGGAGCTTCTGGGCACATGCACCTTATCTCAGAGAAGCATTTGATGGAGAAAATACGGTGACTCAACTTGCAGAGGCAAAGTTGGGTTCAGAAGGCCTTGGCATGGGGCAAGAGGACGTGAAGGTAGGTACTCTTGAAGAATATGCCATAGTGTTGCCATTCAAGTTGCCATGAAGGAAGCGGTGCGTAGCAAAGATTATGTTGGTAGGGGCAGAGGCCTAGGATCCAAACAATAATGCACCAATTTCAGCAAAGTCGGTGGACTTCGGGAGCTACTAGGAGACGGACTGTCCTAAAGCGGTGCTTCATCTAAGTGTGACCTGAGAGCGGGTGGACGAAGGTCGATTGCCAAAGGAGCGAACACAATCGAAGTTGGAAGCGGCCCTGCGATGTGTTGGCAGAGGCCACATATGGAGGGATCACAATTTGAGTTCATCCCACAAGGATCATAATGTAATAAAGATGTCACCAGGAGGCGACATGGTGCAGCGGATCGAGGTGGAACAGTTTGTGGTAATGCGATATACACGAATCTCTTCCCGTGAGGGACTATATCATATGGAGGTATGATCGGGAGCTACTGGGAGCTCCACTTCGATGAACAACATGATGGTAAGAAAGGCTATGGATTCAATGAGTGACAGCCATGGTACCACAGAGGCGGGTCTTCCGTGCGTACATCGAATTTTGCATCGGATGAAAGCCTTGGTCATCAGCATAGGGGGGTTGTGTACCACCAAGGGAAAAGTTCGAATGCAAATACCAGTGAGTCCCATGGGAGGGACTTGGTCATGTAGAGGTATGATCAGAACAGTTGGAGAGTTGGACTGCTCTAGAGCTCATATTCGCTTAAGGGAGCCCGGCAAGTCAGAGGACAAGGTCGAGGTAGGAGTCCTATTAGGAGTTAGGGTTTAGAAGCCCTATAAATAGCTATGTATTCCTCCTCTTTTGATAAGCAATAAATGAATCTTTTCTATAGCCTTTGAGTAGCAACTTGGAGGGAGGAACCCCTATAGAGTTCCAAGGAGGCCGATCCCCTAAAGAGATCAACCCCAAGTTTAGAATCTGCAAGGGTTCTAATAGCTCCATTCATAAAATACATTAAGAGAGAGATAGTCTGGAAAAAAGATATAATAAACTCATGCATTTAGATAGTTTAACATGCCTATCTCTCTTCTAATGAAATCAAATTATTCTTCATTTAAAGGTTTTGTAAAGATATCAACCAATTGATATTTCGTATCAATGAATTCTAAAATCACATCATGATTATTAACATGATCTCATATAAAGTGATGCCTAATGTCAATATGTTTAGTTCTAGAGTGTTGAATAGGATATTTCATTAAACATATTACACTTGTGTTATCACATTTTATGAAAATATTCTTAAGATAAATTCTATAATCTTCTAATGTATTTTTTATCCATATGACTTATGCACGATATGCACTAGCCGCTATGTATTCGGCTTCGATCGTAGATAGTGAAACCGAGTTTTGTTTCTTGGAAGACCAAGAGATAAGTGCATGACCTAAGAATTAACATGTTACGGATGTGCTTGTTCTATCTAATCTACATCTAGCAAAATCCGCATCAGTATAAGTAATTAATTCAAATTTTTCAGATTTTGGATACCATAATCCTAGATTAGTGGTTCCTTTAAGATATCTAATAATTATTTTAACTACTTTAAGATGAGATAGCTTAGGATTAGATTGAGACCTAGCATAAAGTCCTACGCTAAACATAATATCCGGTCTTGTTGCGGTGAGGTATAGTAAACTACCTATCATACTTCTATAAGCTTTTTGATCAAAGTTTTCTCTACTTTCGTCAATGTCTAACTTAGTGGAGGTACTCATAGGAGTATTGATAGCCTTTGAACTATCCATATTAAACCGTTTTAGCAAGTCTAATGCATATTTTGTTTGACTAAGAAAAGTACCATTACTAAGTTGTTTGATTTGTAAGCCTAAAAAGAAGGTTAGTTCCCCCATTAAACTCATTTCAAACTTTAGGCTCATACTCTTGGCAAATGATTTGCATAAAGATTTATTTGTAGAACCAAAAATAATATCATCAACATAAATTTGAATAATAAGAAAATTATTCTCAAAATTTTTAATAAACAATGTAGTATCGACTTTACCTTTAGAGAAATTATTTTAGATAAGAAAGGAGCTAAGTCTCTTGTACTAAGCCCTTGGGGCATATTTTAATCCATAGAGAGCTTTAGCCAATTTAAACACATGATTTGAAAAATTATTATTCTCAAATCTGAGAGGTTGTTCAACATAAACTTCTTTGGAAATAAAGCCATTAAGAAAAGTACTTTTAACATCCATTTGAAATAAATTAAAATTATTACTACTAGCATAAGAAGGAGCATCCTTATGGCTTCTATTTGTGCCACAAGAGCGAATGTTTCTTCATAATTGATACCTTGTTCTTAGTTGAAACCCTTAGCCACTAATCTAGCCTTGTTTTTAACCATGATACCAAATTCATCTTACTTGTTTCTAAAGACCCATTTAGTATTAATAACTAAATGATCATTTGACCTCGGAACAAGCTTCCACACCTCATTTCTCTCAAATTAGTTCAACTCTTCTTTCATTGCGATAACCCATGAAATCATCTTTCAAGGTCTTGTCAATGCATTTAGGTTCAATTTGAGAAAGAAAAGCGGCGTTGGTACAAAAATTCTTAAGCGAAGAACGAGTTTGAACCTCTTTTGATGTGTCTCCTATAATTAGCTCCTTAGGATGAGCATCGACGTACTTCCATTCTTTGGGTAAGGATGTTTCGAAAGAAGATGCATCCAAGTTGCTAGTTGAGAGAGGAGGTTCTTTTAAATTCAAAGTATCAAAATTAAGATCATCATTAAACTCATTTTTCTTGAATTCGGAAACTTCATTAAAGACAACATTAATAGATTCTTCTATAAATAAAGTTCTTTTGTTAAAAATATGAAAGGCTTTAGAAATAGATGAATAGCCAAGAAAAATCCCTTAATCGGATTTTACATTAAACTTTCCTAAGGCATCATTTTCATTCAAGATAAAGCATTTACAACCGAAAACTTTAAAATATAAAACATTAGGTTTTTTGTTATTCCATAATTCATAAGTAGTTTTGGAAAGTAATGGTCTTACTATAACCCTATTCATGACATAGCATGTCATATTAACGGCTTCGGCCCAAAAATATTTTGGTAGGCTATGTTCGTTCAACATGGTTCTTGCCATTTCTTGTAAGTTTCTATTTTTTCTTTTTACTACTCCATTTTGTTGAGAATTTCTCGAAGTAGAGAAATTATGGTTGTATCCATTAGATGCACAAAATTTTTGGAAATCATGGTTTTGAAATTCGCCACTGTGATCACTCCGAATTGATGAAATCATAAAGCCTTTTTCATTTTGAACAAATTTACAAAACTTAGAAAAATACCTAAAGCAATCACTTTTATGTGCCAAGAAGTATGTCCAAGTGTATCTACTATAATCATCCACAATGACAAAGGCGTATATGCTATCTCCTAAGCTTGATATATCAATTGGTCCAAACAAATCCATATAGATCAATTGCAATGGTCTAGAGGTGCTTATTTGATTCTTTGGTTTGAAACTACCTTTTATTTGTTTTCCTAGTTGACTTGCATCACACACATTGTCTTTAACAAACTTAATGTGAGGAATACCTCTTACAAGTTCTAGATGAGATTTAAGAGATTAGTTTCATGCTAGCATGACCTAATCTTCTATGCCAAAGCCAAGCATCGTCATTCGAAACCAAAAAATAAATTTCATTACAAATATCATCAATGTCGATAGTGTATACATTATTTTATTTTAGGGCAATCATAGATGTGTTTTTGTGTGGTTTTTCAATAATGCAAGCATTAGATTCAAATATAATGATGTATCCTTTATCACACAATTGACTAATACTCAAAAGATTATGCTTTAAGCTATCAACCAATAACACATCTTCAATAAAAAAATTAGATTTGTTACCTATGATTCCTTTGCCAATGATTTTACCCTTGTCGTTGTCTCCAAAGGTGACATACGCTTCGTCTAGGCTAGTGAGCTTAGAGAATTGAGATGGATCTCCGGTCATGTGCCTTGAGCATCCACTATCAAGATACCATCTCTTGCTCCTAGCTTGTGATGGTAAATATTTCTATAAAAATGAATGATTTTTAGGTACCCATTTGACCTTGTGTGCCTAAAAAATCGAACTACATAACTTATCATATTGCGTTGACTCATTTGAGGTTCCTTTACGAACCTAAATTAATTTATATGGACTATATCTCTTAAATGGACATTTGTACGTAACATGTCCAAATTTGCAACAAAAGTTGCATTTGTTTCGGGTTGAAACATGCAAGGTAGGGCCTTTAACATAGGTGGTTGGATTTTGGTGAGATCTACTCACAAATTCGATTCTACCTCTTCTATGAACGTGACCCTTATTGGCAAGGATTATGTTCAAGGACCTACTACCAACCTCAAACTTTTCTAAGATTATTTTAAATAGCAAGTTTCCTTTTTAAGTGTTTCTAATTCATTACATTTTGTGCAATGAGCTAAACTATCATCATGCTTAATTTTTAGTCTATCAAAATCACTAACAAGAGAAGTATGCTCCTTTTTCAATAATTTATATTTTTTACTAAATAATTTACATTCATCAAATAAAACATGAAAAGCACTTAGTAGTTCATCAAAAGATAAATTTGCACCTAATGAACTGCTTACCTTATCTCCAATAGCTATTAGTGCATAGTGAGCAACTTGCTCTGCGTTGGTTAGCTCCTCTTCTTCGGATGCACTTGAATTGTTCTAAGTTGCTTTAAGAGCCTTCTGTTTTGGTTGCTTCTTCTTTGCTTGGGGACATTCACTTTTGAAATGTCTCAGCTTCTTGCATTTGTAGCATCTAATTTGTTCTTTCTTTGGTTCAATTTTATTTTTAGTGTCATTTTTAAATTTATTTCTTTTTATAAATTTTTTGAACTTTCTTATCAAGAGCGCTAAGTCCTCATTATAGTCCTTGTTACTTGAATTTTCTTTCAAGTGGTCTTCATGAGTTCTTAGTGTCATATCTTTCTTGTTCTTTGGAAGGTTGTTCTCAAGCTCTTCATGAGCATTGCAAGTCATCTCGTAGGTCATTAGTGACCCGATTAGTTCTTCAAGAGGGAAGTTATTTAAATCTTTGGCCTCTTGAATGACCGTTACTTTAGGGTCCCAACTTTTTGGAAGGGATCTCAAGATTTTATTAACAAGTTCAAAATTCGAAAAACATTTGCTAAGAGCTTTTAGACTATTGATGACATCAATAAAACGGGTATACATGTCAACAATAGTCTTGCTTGGCTTTATCCGAAACAATTCATAAGTATGAATGAATAGATTTATCTAACTCCTTTACTCTACTAGTTCCTTCGTGAGTTATTTTGAGAGTGTGCCAAATATCAAAAGCAATTTCACAAATAGACACTCGATTGAACTCGTTTTTATCTAAAGCATAGAGCAAGGCATTCATAGCCTTAGCGTTTAAAGTGAAAGTCTTCTTCTCCAACTCATTCCAATCGTTCATTAGAAGAGAAGACTTTTGAAAACCATTTTTGACAATGTTCTACAGCTCAAAATCTATAAAAATCAGAAAGATCCTCATTCTAGTCTTCCAATATGTATAATCCGTCCTATTGAACATTGGAGGATGTGTGATTGAATGACCCTCTTGGTTACAAGCAAATGCCATCTCTCTTGGGATTCAAACTAAATGAGAGTGACATTGCTTTGATACCAATTGTTAGGATCAAGAGCAGCACTAAGAGGAGAGGGGGGGGTGCATTAGTGCAGCAAAAAAATCATTGGTTTTGAATATTCTTTGTTCATTGAAAGCAATCTCGAAAAATGACTTAAAGGCTGTTTGCTCGTAGAGTAGTGAAAGCCACATTAGGAGAAAGTGAAGCAATTGCAAAGTAAATAAATGACGATAATAGAAATACAAACCAGAATTTAGAGTGGTTCGGTCATTGTGACCTACATCCACTTCGGATTTCTCCTCCGTCGAGGTCACCAGCATCCACTAATGGTCTTCCTTAAATAGGCAAAGACCAACCACCTTTTACAGCTCTTTCTCCTTTTACTGGATTTAGGAGATAATCCTTACAAGCCTCACTCCTCTTTCTTGGATAGTTACAAAGCTAAGAGAGGGAGGGGAGGACTCTTCTCACTTTTACAATACTTTAACACCCCAGGAATTCAAGATTATGTTAACACTTTCGTGCCTTTTCCTGCAGAAAAGGGTGGGGTATTTATAGGCCCCAATGGCTTCAAAATTGAAGTTAAAAAGTGTCACATCCCCATATTTTAGGGTACTGGCGGTACCACCGCCATTATTGGGCGGTACGACCGCTTGATAGAGCTCGGAGATCGAGCTCTAGTGGTACCATCGCTTGACAAGGGTGGTACCACCGCCTGACAGCATTAACTATTGGTGATACCACCACCCAGTTTGGGTTGTACCACCGCCTAGAACACTTGGGAGATCGAGTCCCAAGCGGTGCCATTGTCGGCTATGATTTCAGGTGCTGAATGGGCTATTCAATTCGGCTCAATTCAGCCTTGTTAAGGGCCCAGTTGGCTCCTAACTGAGTTAATGGGATTACCTCCCAATCCTAACTTCAATTTACAATCAAACTATGATAATTAAGATATTTAACAAAGCATTCTTGTTCTGGTATGTTAATTGTTCTTCCGATGAACTTCCGACTATCTCTCGACAATGTTCAAGCAGACTTCCTACAAGCTCCTGGAATTCACAATGATCTTCTTGACGAGTTCTGATGAGCTACTTTGGCAAGCTCCTAGACTTCTTGGTTGGTTCCGGTAGAACTTCGACGAATGTTCGAACTACCGAGGAACTCTTGATCTCCTAACGAAGTCTCGATTTTGACTCCGGCACCTCATTTGCTTTATGTCTTACCACTATCATAGTTAATCCTGCACACTTTTCTCAACATATAGATTAGATCAAACAATTTACCAATTGATTTCATCATCAAAATCCTAGATTCAATAAAAGTAACGACGACGGTGGTGGCAACTAGCGCTTGCAGCAATAGAGGGATCTATTAGAACCCTATCCATGACATAGCATGTTGTATTAACGGCTTCGGCCCAAAAATATTTGGGTAGGCTATGTTCATTCAACATGGTTCTTGTCATTTCTTGTAAGTTTCTATTTTTTCTTTCTACTACTCCATTTTGTTGAGGATTTCTTGGAGTAGAGAAATTATGGTTATATCCATTAGATTCACAAAAAATTTGGAAATCATGATTTTGAAATTTGCCACCATGATCACTTAGAATCGATGAAATCATAAAGCCTTTTTTATTTTGAACAAGCTTACAAAACTTTGAAAAATACCTAAAGCAATCACTTTTGTGTGCCAAGAAGTATGTCCAAGTGGATATACTATAATTGTCTACAATGACAAAGGCATATTTGCTACCTCCTAAACTTGATATATTAATTGATCCAAATAAATCTATATAGATCAATTGCAATGGTCTAGAGGTTCTTATTTGATTCTTTGGTTTGAAACTACCTTTTATTTGTTTTCCTATTTGACATGCAACACACATATTGTCTTTAATGAACTTAATGTGAGGAATTCCTCTTACAACTTTTTTAGATGAGATTTGAGAGATTAGTTTCATGCTAGCATGACCTAATCTCCTATGCCAAAGCCAAGCATCATCATTCAAAATCGAAAAATATATTTTATTACAAAGATCATCAATGTCGATAGTGTATATATTATTTTATTTTAGAGCAATCATAGATGTATTTTTGTGTGATTTTTTAATAATGCAAGCATTGGATTCAAATCTAATGATGTATCCTTTATCACACATTTGACTAATGCTTAAAAGGTTATGTTTTAAGCCATCAGCCAACAACACATCTTCAATAAAAAAGTTGGATTTGTTACCTATGATTCCTTTGCTAATGATTTTACCCTTGTTGTTGTCTCCGAAGGTGACATATCCTTCATCTAGGCTAGTGAGCTTCGAAAATTGAGATGGATCTTCAGTCATATGCCTTAAGCATCCACTGTCAAGGTACCATCTCTTACTCCTCGCTTGTGATGGTAAATATTTCTACAAAAAAGATGATTTTTAGGTACCCATTTGATCTTGGGTGCCTCAAAAATCGATCTACACAACTTATCATGTTGCATCGAGTCATTTGATGTTCCTTTAGGAACCCAAATCAATTTATGTGGACCATATTTCTTAAATGGACATTCGTACGTAATATATCCAAATTTACAACCAAAGTTGCATTTGTTTCGGGGTGAAACATGTAAGGTAGGACCTTTAACAAAGGTGGTTAGATTTTGGTGAGAGCTACTCATAAATCCGATTCCACCTTTTCTATGAACGTGACCCTTATTGGCAAGGATCATGTTCAAGGACTTGCTACTAACCTCAAACTTTTCTAAGGTTTCTTTGAGTAGCGAGTTTTCCTTTCTAAGCGTTTCTAATTCATCATATTTTGTGCAAGGAGCTAGACTATCATCATGCTCAATTTTTAGTCTTTCAAAATCACTAACAAGAGAAGCATGCTCCTTTTTTAATGGTTTATATTTTTTACTATCTAATTTACATTATTCGAATAAATCATGAAAAGTACTTAGTAATTCATTAAAAGATAAATTTGTATCCAATGAACTGCTTACCTTATCTCTGATAGCCATTACTGCATAGTGAGCAACTTGCTCGGTATTGGTTGGCTTCTCTTCTTCGGATGCACTTGAGTCATCCCATGTTGCTTTAAGAACCTTCTTCTTCTTTGGTTGTTTCTTCTTTGCTTGGGGACATTCGCTTTTGAAATGTCTCGGCTTCTTGCATTCGTAGCATATAACTTATTCTTTCTTGGGTTCAAATTTGTTTTTAGAGTCATTTTTAAATTTATTCCTTTTTATGAATTTTTTGAACTTTCTTATCAAGAGTGCCAAGTCATCATCATAGTCCTTATCACTTAAATTTTCTTTTAAGTGGTTTTCTTGAGTTCTTAGTACCATATCCTTCCTGTTCTTTGGAAGGTTGTTCTCAAGCTCTTCATGAGCGTTGCAAGTCATTTCGTAGGTCATTAGTGACCCGATAAGTTCTTCGAGAGGAAAATTATTTAAATCCTTGGCCTCTTGAATTGTCGTTACTTTAGGGTCCCAACTTTTTGGAAGGGATCTCAAGATTTTATTAACAAGTTCAAAATTTGAAAAACATTTGCTAAGAGCTTTTAGACTATTGACGACATCCATAAAACGAGTGTACATGTCAATAATTGTCTCGCTTGGCTTCATCCGAAACAATTCATAAGTATGAACTAAAAGATTTATCTTTGACTCCTTAACTCTACTAATTCCTTCATAAGTTATTTTAAGAGTGTACCAAATATGAAAAGCCATTTCATAAATAGACACTCGATTGCACTCGTTTTTATCTAAAGTGCAAAATAAGGCATTCATAGCCTTGGCATTTAAAGCAAAAGTCTTCTTCTCTTACTCATTCCAATCGTTCATTAGAAGAGAAGACTTTTTAAAGCCATTTTCTATAAGATTCCATAACTCAAAATCCATTGAAATTAGAAAAATCCTCATTCTAGTCTTCCAATATATGTAATCCGTCCCATTGAACATGGGTGGACGTGTAATTGAATGACCCTCTTGGTTGCCGGCAAATGTCGTATTTCTTGGGTTTCAAATCAAATGAGAGTGACCTTGCTCTGATCACAATTGTTAGGATCAAGAGTGGCACTAAGAGGGGGGGTGAATTAGTGTAAGTGAATTAGTCTTCGTTTTGATTAAACCCGATTCCGACGAAAGTCATTTCGTAAAGATTTTAACTTAAAAGAATATGGGAGCATAGAGAAAGCAATAAGAAGGTAAAGCAATTTGCAGTAAAGGTAAATTGCTCAAGATGAAAGGCAAACCAGAATTTTGAGTGGTTTGGTAGTTGTGACCTACATCCACTTCGGATTCCTTCTCCGTCGAGGTCACCGGCGTCCACTAATGGCCTTCCTTCAATAGGCGAAGACCAACCATCTTTTATAGCACTTTCTCCTTTTACCAGGTTTAGGAGATAACCGTTACAAGCCTCACTCCTCTTTCTTGGATGTTTATAAAGCTAAGAGAGGGAGGGGAGGACTCTTTCTCACTTTTACAACACTTTAACACCCCAAGAATTTAAGATTATGTTAACACTTTCGTGCCCTTTCATTTAGAAAAGGGTGGAGTATTTAAAGGTCCTAATGGCTTTAGAATTATAGCCAAAAAGTATCAGATCCATAGATTCGGGGTACTGGTGGTACCACCACCATTATTGGGCGGTACCACTGCTTGACACATAACACTGGGCGGTACCACCACCCAGACCACCTGGGAGACTAGTGTTGAATCTCGGATTTTAATGATGAAATCAATTGATAAATTATTTGACCTAATCTATGTGTTGAGATAAGTGTGCAGGATTAACTGTGATAGCAGTAAGGCGTAAAGCAGATGATGAGCCGGAATTGAAGATTCGAACGATGTATTGGGAGCTCACCGAGAGCTCGTCTGAAGATCGCCGAGAGTTCGTCTGAAGATCGCCGAGAGTTCGTTGGAAGATCGCCGAGAGTTCGTTGCTAGAAGCTCGTTGGAAGATTGCCGAGAGCTCATCGGAAGATCGCCGAGAGTTCATCGAGAGTTCGCCGGAAGCACGCCGGAAGACTCGTTGAGAAGTTCGCCGGAGGATCGCTGAGAAAAATCGACATACCGGACTAATCGCTAGCCACAATCGTAGTTAATACACTAGTTGAGTTAGGATTGGGAGGTAATCCCACTAACTCATATTGGGGCCAACTGGACCCTTAACAGGGCTGAATTGGGCTAATTATACAGCTCACTCAGCACCTGAAGTTATGACCAGTGGTGGCACCGCCCGGGACTTGATCTCCCAGGTGCTCTGGGCGGTGGTACCGCTAACAATTAATGCTGTCAATAGTGGTACCACCCCTGTTAGGCAGTCGTACCACCAGAGCTCAGTCTACGAGCTTTGTCAAGCGGTCGTACTACCTAGACTGGGTGGTGGTACCACCTAGTGTCAAGTGTCAAGCGGTGGTACCACCCTTGTTAGGCAGTGGTACCACTAGAGTTCAGTCTACAAGCTTTGTCAAGCGGTCGTACTACCTAGGCTGGGTGGTGGTACCGCCCAATGTCAGGTGTCAGGCGGTGGTACCACCCAATAATGGTGGTGGTACTGCCAGTACCTCGAAATCCGGGGATGTGACACTTTTTGGCTCCAATTCTGAAGCCAATTGGGGCCTATAAATACCCCCCTTTTTTCTGCATGAAAGGGCATAAAAGCATTGGCATAATCCTGAATTTTTGAGTGTTAAAGTATTGTAAAAAGTGCTAGAGTCCTCATCCTCCCTTTCTAAGTGTTGAGATCATTCAAGAGAGGTGTGAGACTTGTAAGGTTTATCTCCTAAGCCTGTGAAAAGGAGAAAGTGCTGTAAAAGGAGGTTGGTCTTCGCCTATTGAAAGAAGGCCATTAGTGGACGCCGGTAACCTCGACGGATGAGGAATCCGAAAGTGGATGTAGGTCACAACGGTCGAACCACTCTAAATTCTAGTTTGCATTTCGTTTTGAGCAATTTACCTTTCTTGCAAGTTACATTACCTTCTTACTACTTTTTCTACACTCCTATATGCTTTCAAGTTAAAATTTTTATGAAATGATTTTTGTCGGAATCGGGTTTAATCAGGAAAGTTTTCCGCTGCACTAATTCACCCCCCCTCTTAGTACCGCTCTTGATCCTAACAATTGGTATCAAAGAAAGGTTCACTCTCATTTGGTTTAAAACCTAAGAGAGATGGCATTTGCCGGCAACAAAGAGGGTTATGATCCACACAATAAGGCTGCGATGATGCTCCTCAAAACTTCGAGCCTGCTATTTAAGAAGGAGAAGGGGAGGAGAATAGGAGAGGCAACCAAAAAAGGCTCTAGCCTATGAATCATTGGTTCCCTCCTATTTATAGAGGTCCCTTATCAACTTAACCCTAATGGATCCTGCCCTATTAGGTGTTAGATCTCCATCAAACTACCCAAGCCTCTTAGATTAGTGGATCTCTATCCAATAATCTCTCATTGGCTCTTATTGGATCTCATTCACACGATCCAATAATTCAGGGGCTTATTGGATATCCAATAAGATAGGGGCTTTGGCGGATATCTCATATCCGAATCTCTACTCATTGTAATGCTTATTATATGTGTGTGACCCTCTAGGCCCAATATCGAGCTAGTCGTGAGTCATACATGTCTGAACTCCTTTTGGCTCAGTGAATTATTATCTCCATAATAATTCACTCGACTCTTTGACTATAGATGTACTAGGCCACTATTTCACAATCCCCAAATGATACAGGGGAATCCAATCCATTGGACCTGTATGTCCTTAGTTACCATATACCTATAGTCCCTCATCCATCTAATATCCCAGAGATCGTACATCGGGCATGATATTGTCAAACCCATACGGTTTCTACTCGAGTCTTGCTCTAATCGGATTCTTCTGGAGAACTCTTTCTCTCTCAACCCGAATGACCCTGGCCAGGGATTTGTCTGAGCAAGAATACATGGGATATTCCTCTCATGACACCAAGAGCGGTTGATCCTTTATCGATACTCAATAGTCATCGTAAGATTAGCTATCACTCCCGATGACCAACTGTGCTCGATGTGGAACCTCTATACCTTTAAGTCTATAATCAAAGAGTGGAGTACTCATATAGGACATCCTTGGTGTCTCAAGTCTAAGGACCTGACACACCACTAGAACTACAGAATTACTGTCTGACAATAAGGCATCATCAACCATCCAACATTCCTTAAGCGGATCAATCAGTGAACTTATTCCCCAATGGGCACCTGTACTGTATCCCTAGTGTCCCCACATAAGCAATTATGAGACAAACTACATCCATCAGATGGATGAGTATACAGCATACCAGTTTATCCGGTTATCTCGATGTCCTCGAGTAACCTATGATCGAGATTATTTAGGATATGTGTTTAAAGGTAAATCAGTCTCATTATCGTGATCTTATCACGATCTAATTCCCATTACACAGATCCATGGACATCACAATATATTCAAGCAATAGGCATTATAAAGTGATAAAATGTCAAATCATAATAAGAAGTAGAAAGACTGTATGTCAAGTCACATGTGTCATCACTCACGTGATTGGCTTGTAGAGCATATATAACTAGTAATCTCCAACTTGGCCTAAAGTCAATCACCTATGTGTCTGATCCCTATCAGACCCCTATGACTCTAAAAGACAATTTGAGATAAGGGCTTTGTTTGTGGATCTACGATGTTATCTTCGGATGTAACTCTTTCCACTGTTATATATCATTGGGCCACGATCTCTCTAATAAGCTGGAACCTCCTTAGAACACTTCTGATGATACCTAGGTTCCATTGTTTGAGCAATCGCCCCGTTGTTATCGCAATATAAGGGAATCGACTCCTCATTGCCCGACATGACTCCCAGATCAGTGATGAACTTCTTCATCCAGACTCCTTCATTTGCTGCTCTGTTGCAGTAATGTGCTCCCCCTCTGTGGTCGAGTCAACAGTAGTATATTGCTTGGAACTCTTCCAGCATATTGCTCCTCCATTCAACGTGTACACATACCCTGAATTTGACTTGCTATCATCGACATCGGATTGGAAACTCGAGTCCATTTAGCCTTCAACCTTGAGGCTACTACCTCCATATACTAGTAAAAGATCCTTAGTCCTTCGTAAGTACTTAAGGATATACTTTACTGCTTTCCAGTGCTCCAAGCCAAGATCTGATTGATACATGCTCGTGACACTCAGATTATGCGCTATATCAAGCCTGGTACATAGCATGACATACATGATAGACCCTAATGTTGAGTTATAGGGTATCCTATCCATGTTCGCCCTTTTTCAAGAGTCTTTGGGGACATACTCATAGAAAATGATATCCCATTTTTCATCGGTTTGAGTCATCTCTTGGAATTTTCTATGCCAAACCTTTTGACAATGGTATGTTAGGATCAAGAGCACTAAGAGGGCGGGGGGGTGAATTAGTGCAGCGGAAATCTTTCGACGATTAAAACTTCGTTCGTACGATAAAGATGATTTCGGTGTAAAAGCCGATTCTAAGATTACTTTAACTTAAGATTAAGCGAGATGATGTTAAAGTAAATCTATGAAGGCAGTTTGCAGTTATGATAGAAATCAGAATGTAAGCGCAAACTGAAGTACGACGTTCGTACGAAAAAATCGGTTTATGTCTAAATGCCGATTCTGAAAATACTGAGCTTTGAAATGCGTTTTGTAAATGCGCAGAAGATAGTTTGCAGTTATGATGGGAATCAGAATGTAAGCGCAAACTGAAATATGATGTTCGTACGAGAAAGCCGATTTACGTCTAAACGCAGAATGCAGTAAGCTTGATCGTAAAAGCGCAGAATGCAGTAAGCTATAGAGGAGGTTTGCAGTAAGGATAAAATGCTCAAAGTAAATGCAAACCAAGATTTAGAGTGGTTCGGTCAATCGTG
>LVTN01001620.1:40010-56101 GCA_001649415.1 Musa itinerans
TGTCGATACGTCGATCGTTCCACTGGCCCGCCGTCCAATCTTCTGACATGTTCCTCCGGCCCAACATGATTCTTCTTGCTTTAATTGTCTCATCCTGATCGAAGCATCCTGCGTCACTCAAAACGCAGATTAAAACATAAACACATATCAAGTGGTTTCATCATCAAAATACGAGATTCAACATGGTATATATGTACCTAGATTGGGACAAGCCAAGCATCCTCTTGGATCTATCTCTATAAATCTGAATCCCTAAGATATAGGATGCTTTCCCTAAGTCCTTCATGGAGAAGTGTCTAGATAACCATGTCTTTTCTATGGATAGCATTCCTACATCACTCCCAATGATCAGGATGTCATCCACATATAGCACTAAGAATGTGATAGCGCTCCTACTTACCTTCCTGTACATAAAAGGCTCATCTTCAATTTTAATGAAGTCATAAGATCTAATTGCCTCATCAAATCTTATGTTCCAACTTCGGAAAACTTGCTTTAGGCCATAAATGGACCTACGCAACCTACACACCTTATCTGGGTAGTCCTTGGACACAAATCCCTCAAGTTGTATTATATACACCTCCTCGAGATTGCCATTGAGGAATGTGGTTTTCACGTCCATCTGTCAGATCTCATAATCGTAGTGTGCTGTAATAGCCAATAGAATTCAGATGGATTTTAGCATGGCTACGGGTGAGAAGGTTTTGTCATAGTCAACACCTTACCTTTGACGATACCCGTTAGCCACTAGCCTCGCTTTATAGGTATCTACCTTTCCATCTACTCCGATCTTCTTCCTGAAGATTCACTTGCAACCGTTGGGTACAATACCATTGGGTGCATCAACTATGTTCCAAACCTTGTTGGAGTACATAGAATCCATCTTAGAATTCATGGCTTCTTTTCATTTCCCAAAGTTTATACTTGTAATAGCCTCTTTGTAGGTTTGAGGATTAATAACCTCAACATCCTCTCCTCTAATATGTCCCACATATCTCTCAAGAGGATGGGATACTATACCGGACCTACGTAAAGTCGGAACTTGTGTGCTAGGTACCTGAATAGACTCGAGCTGTGGAGTGGTTCTTGAGCTTGGTTCTCCAACCTCGCTTAACTCTATCATGCTCCCACTATCTCTACTATGAATATGTTCCTTCTTAAGGAACACCGCTCTCTTGGCTATAAAGACCTTTTGGTCCTTAGGATGATAGAATAATACCCATAAGTTTCCTTGGGGTATCCCACGAACTTACACCGCATCCACGATTCCAACTTATCAGAGTTGTGTCTTTCAACATGGGCAGGGTAGCCCTAAATCTTAACAACCTTAAGATCGAGCTTTTTCCCTTTCCATATCTTATTTAGTGCAGACACTACTAATTTAGTTGAAACTCTGATCAGAAGGTAAGTTGCGGTCTCTAGGGCATATCCTCAAAATGAGATGGGTAGGTCAATGAAACTCATCATGTACCGCATTATGTCTAATAGTGTATGATACCTCCTTTCAGATACACCATTGATCTGATATGTATAAGGAGGTGTCCATTAGGATAAAATCCTATGGTCCTTGAGGAACTGGGTGAACTCTATACTCAAGTACTCACCTTCTCGATCTAATCGAAAAGTCTTGATACTCTTTCTAGTCTAGTTCTCCACTTCATTTTTATATTCTCTAAATTTCTCAAGGGCCTCGGACTTATATTTCATCAAGTACATATGTCCATACCTTGAGAAATCATCAGTAAAAGTAATAAAGTAGGAGTAACTACCTATGATATAAGTTGACATGGGTCCACATACATCACTATGTATGAGTTCTAACAGCTCTATGGCTCTCTCTCCAATTCCACTAAAAGGAGATTTAGTCAGTTTTTCATGAAGGCAAAGCTCGCAAGTTACATATGACTCATAGTCGAATGGATCTAGATATCTATCCTTTAACAACTTTTGAATCCTTCCTTCATGGATGTGACCTAGCCTACAAGGCCATAAGTATGCACTGTTCACCTCATCTTGTTTCCTCTTGGACACACTTACATTCATGATATATGGAGTAGTGTCTAGCATAAACAAATGATTATGCAATGTTCCTCTCATGATGATCTCATCATCTAATAATATTGAACAACTATTATTCTAAAAAATAAATTTATATCAAATAATAGTCAAACATAAAATGAAAATAATATTTTTAATAATAAAATGAACAAAATAGCATGCATCCAATGCAATAATAGCTCCACTAGGAAGATGTAGGGCGACCTCGCCAATTGCTACTACATCAACTTTTGCTCCATTACCCATCTTGAGGTCCATCTCGCCTCTCCCCAATCTCCTAGGTTTGCTAGAACTTACAACTAATTGTAAATATGATAAGTACTACTAGTGTCCAATACCCTTGTGTTATCATAAGAGTGACAAATAGAGACTGATCATAAATATACTTAAAGCTTTTCCAGGCTTTTGTTTCACCCTCTCTACAAGGTACTCTTTGCAGTTCCTCTTATAGTACCCATCTTTGCCGTAGTGGAAGCATTGGCCTTTGTCCTTTGTCGGGTCTTTCTTAGAAACCTTTGCTTTACCTGATCTGCCCTTGCCCTTGCCCTTCTTAAGGGACTTTTCTATTTTTCTTTTTTTTCTAGTCTCACCAATATAGAGAATTGGCTTCTCTTTCTTAATAGTCCTCTCTACCTCCCTCAACATATTGAAGAGCTCAGGGAGAGTCACCTCAAGCTTGTTCATATTAAAATTCGTTATGAACTGTGAAAAGGAATCTAGTTGGGACTGAAGCACAAGATTCACACACAAGTTATCCTCTAAGGCCATTCCTAGACTTGTGAGTTTCTCTATCCACTCAATCATCTTTAGGACATGGTTTTGAACCGGTGTCCCCTCAGTCATTCTAGCGCGTAAGAGGCTCTTGAATATCTCATATCGTTGAGTCCTTCCCTATTCCTCAAACAGTTTGTGGACATGTAGGAAAATAGATATGGCATTCGTCTTTTCGTGTTCTCTCTGTAACTCAAGAGTCATAGAGCCCAACATGTAACACTGAACAAGAGTGGAGTCATCTATGTACTTCACGTAACGAGCGATCTCATCCTCGCTTGCCCCTTCCTCGGGCGTAGGTATCATTGTATCAAGGATGTATATGATTTTCTCCACCTTGAGAATAATTCTCAAGTTGCAGAGCCAATCTGTATAATTTAGATTAGTGAGGCGGTTGACATCAAGTATGCCACGTAAGGGATTTGAAAGCGATATTTTCAAAAAATAAAGATGTAGCAGAAATAAATAACATGCAGATTTTATAAAAAAATTAACAATCAAGATATGGACTTCTATCTTAATCTGCTCCCACTATTATACTAGCGAGTCACACGACACCCTCATCACATGAAACAGAAGTCTCCGATAGACTTCTAGTGGGGATCGAAATCCAATCAACGTCTTAATGTAATCTCGAGGGACTCGACCAATCACACTAAGCCTAAAAGGTAGGCAACTCTTGCCGATCATAACTCCTTGTGATTCCCATTCTATTTGACCTCCGAACCACTATGGTTTCGAGGGACTTGATCAATCATGATGTTCGGTTAACTCAACACCATTGTTACAAGATGAGTCTGATTCGATGATATACCCTCGAGGGACTCGACCAAGCATACCAAGTCCTCAAGTCACCGTTGACATCTCTATGTCATAGGCAAGATAGCGAATCGCGATATAGGTGAGCCTCGAGGGACTCGACTAACTCAACCTACATCGAGAATTGGTCCCTACTTATAATGATGGAAGGCTACATGGATCAATCTAATTGCCTCATGTTTACCGACTTAATATTATCGAGAGAGGGAATTTTTTATTTGGTCTCCTAATATGACATGTCACACACATACATATTTAATATATATCTACATCGTAAACAAATATATATACATATCTGGTAAGTGTACAAGCAATCACACATCACATGAGCAATTACACTAGATGATCATGGACCACAACCTAATGTGATCAAGCCTAAGCCAGTGGGCCTAACCACTCACATCAAGATCTATGTGTGTAGTGGTGCATCTCTATGCCCAGTGATCGTCTGTCTCATCCTCGTCGGTTCTGTTGGCATCTCAACGCATCTCTATGTATCGCAATCGTTCGTCTCATGGGTCCTGCTATTGCTTCCATGCTCTTACTGCCTTCTCATATGATTACAACTTAATCATAGGCACACAAGCCCGATAATAAACGAGAAACAAAATGAATGCTCGTAGGCCCCAATAATAATAATCACAAATACACACATCACACGGTCCATGATCATCCATCCACATCATACATCACATGTACACATCATCATCATGTAGGACTATTAGATAATAATAATAATTAATTAAATATTTTAATTAATTAATATTTTTTGAAATCAGAGATATGTAGATAATTTTCTAAATTATGAGGGGTCTTTTAGTAATTTGGATAATAAGACAGAATTATAATTTCTTAAATTCATAGGGACAAATTTATCTTTTTCCCAAAAAACCTAACCCTCCCTATCCCTACTGCTTGTTGCGATACCCGCCACCATGCCGGCGGCTGCCCTCTACGGCGAGGGGCCGGGGCCCTTTGCGGCAAGGGGTGGGGGCACTGACCCTGCCTACGAGCGGTTCGCCTATGGGTGCTATGCCCACGAGTGTAGTGCCCGCAAGCACTACGCCTATAGGCGGCGCCCCCTCTTGCGGGTACTATGCCGCCTGCACGTGGCTCGGCCCTGCGGGCATGTTGCCCGCGGGTGGGCCACCCATGTGCTGCCAACCCCCCGCCGGCTGTAGGCCTACTGCAAGCAAGCCGTCGGCCGGCTACTGCAGGCGCAGCGCCTGTGCATGTGTCGGCACTATGCTGCTTGCCTGCGACCGCCGCCCTTGCGGCAGCCGCTGTAAGCGGTTGCACGCACGTAGATGGTAGCAACAGTTGCTGCCCTTTCTTACTTTTGTGTCAACGATTTTGACATAAAAAACTTCTCCAAAACATAACACAAGCAGTTCAAAACCAATCTTTTGCATGAACAACCTGGTTTTGACACCACAATTGGGAAATCTTAGGGGCGACATCACATGCGCAGTGAAAGAACATAAAACAAAATCCCCAATTTTCCAACGATGTGTTCGTCGTTGTGCAAAGATTGGTGCGTAAAATCTACAAAACAAAAACTACGTATATGAAAGATTGTGTTACCTAGGGACCTAGGGAGATCGTATATCCCTGAATCCATGTAGATCTGTAGAAGAGGGTGAAGGATGTCAAGCGTCCTCTCTAGCGGTGATCTACACAGCAGGGCTGTGACAATGCTCATCAAAACTTTAAGCTTGCTATCTGATGAGAAGGGGAGGAGAATAGGAGAGGTAACCCAAAAAGGCTCTAGCCTATGAACCATTGGTTCCCTCCTATTTATAGAGGTCCCCTATCAACTTAACCCTAATGGATCATGCCCTATTGGGTACTGGATCTCCATCCAACTACCCAAGCCTCTTAGATTAGTGGATCTCTATCCAATAATCTCTTATTGGCTATTATTGAATCTCATTCATAGGATCCAATAATTTAGGGGCTTATTGGATATCCAATAAGATAGGAGCTACGATAGATATCTCATATTTGAACCTCGACTCATCATAACGCCTATCATATGTGTGTGACCCTCTAGGCCCAATATCGAGTTGGCCATGAGTTATACCTGTTTGAACTCCTTTTGGCTTAGTGAATTATTTTCTTCATAATAATTTACTCGACTCATCGATTACGGACGTACTAGGCCACTACGCTGCAGGCCCCAGACAATACAAGGAAATCCAATCCATTGGACCTATTTGTCCTTAGTTACCATATACCTATAGTCACCTATAGTCCCTTATCCATCTAATATCCCAGAGACCGTATACCGGACATGGTGCTCTCAGACCCATACGATTTTTGCTCGAGTCTCGCTCTAATCGGATTCTCCTAGAGAACTCTTTCTCTCTCAATCCAAATGACCATGACTAGGGATTTGTCTAAGTAAGAGCACATGGGATATTCCTCTCTTGACACCAAGAGTAGATGATCCTCTATTGATACAATAGTTCTCGTAAGATTGGCTACCACTCCCGATGATCGGTTGTGCTAGATATGGAACCTCTTGACCTATAAGTCCAGTATCAAAGAGTGGAGTACTCATACAAGACATCCTTGATGTCTCAAGTCTAAGGACCAGATACACCACTAGTACTATAGAATCGCTGTCTGATAATAAAGCATCATTAACCATCCAACATTCCATAAGCGTATCAATCAGTGAACTAATTTCCCAATGAGCACCTGTACTATATCCCTAGTGTTCCCACACGAGCAACTATACGACCAGCTACATCAATCATATGGATGGGTATACAACACACCAGTCTATCCGGTTATCTCGATGTCTCTCTCGAGTAACCTATGATCGGGATTATTTAGGATGTGTTTAAAGGCGAATCGGTCTCATTATCGTGATCTTATCACGATCTGATTCCTATTGCATAGATCCATGGACACCACAATATATTCAAGCAATAAGCAATATAAAGTGATAAAATATCAAATCATAATAATAAGCAAAAAGACTACGTGTCAAGTCACACGTGCCATCACTCACGTGATTAGCTTGCAGGGCACCTATAACTAGCACGCATTGCCCGCAAGCACCACTGCCCTCATGGCTATTTGTGCTCGTGGGCGCCGCGCCCACAGATGCCGCTACCCCCATGGGTGCTTGCTTGCAGCCCGCATGCTGGTGGCCACAAGTTGTCGGCTGCTGCCCATCGACCACCTGCATGCAATTGGCTAGGCCTTGGCCAAGGCTGCAAGCAGCCATTGGCCAACCTGTGAGGGTAATAATAGTCGCTGCCCTCTCTCACCTTTTACGTCATCGATTTTGATAACAAAAGTCTTCCTAAAACACAACACATGCAGTTGAATACCAATCTTTTGTATGAATAACCTAGCTTTGATACCATTGTAGGAAAATTTATGGGTGACATCACATGCATAATGAAAAAACAGAAAAAAAAATCTCTAAATTTCCAAATGATGTGTCGTCATCGTACGAAGATTGGTGTATAAAATTCGCAAAACTGAAAACTACGTATATGAAAGATTATGTTTTATCTAGGGAGATCATATATCCCTGAATCCTTGCATATCTGTAGGAGAGGATGAAGGAAGTCAAGCGCCCTCCTCTCTAGCGGTGATCCACACAACAAGGTTGTGACGATGCTCCTCAAATCTTTAGGCTTGATATCTGAGGAGGAGAAGGGGAGAGGAGAATAGAAGATTGTTGAATCTCGGATTTTGAAATCAATTGATAAATTATTTGATCTAATCTATATGTTGAGATATGTGTGTAGGATTAACTACGATAGCAGTAAGGCATAAAGCAGATGTTGGGCCTGAGTCAAAGATCGGATGATACATCAAAGATTTGAACGATATGCCGAAAGTTTGCCGGAAGCTCGCTGAGAGTTCATCGGGAGTTCACCGAGAGTTCATCAGGAGTTCGCTGAGAGTTCATTAGAAGTTTGCTGGAAGTTCGCCGGAAGTTCACCGAGAGAACAATCGACGTACTAGACAGAGATTGCTTGCCTTAATTATCGTAGTTAGATAATAAGTTGAGTTAGGATTGGGAGGTAATCTCACTAACTCAGTTAGGGGCCAATTGGGCCCTTAATAGGGCTGAATTGGGCCGGTTGAATAGCCCATTCATCACCTGAAGTCATGGCCGATGGTGGCACCGCTTGGGACACAATCTCCTAAGTGCTCTAGGTGGTGGTACCATCGACAGTTAATGCTGTCAGGCGGTGGTACCACTAGAGCTCGGTCTTCGAGCTCTGTCAAGCAATCATACCACCCAGACTGAGTGGTGGTACCACCTAGTGTCAGTCTACAGGTGGTAGTACTACCCAATAATGGTGGTGGTACTACTAGTACCCCGAAATCTGGGGATGTGATACTTTTTGGCTCCAATTCTAAAGCCATTGAGTCCTATAAATACCCCACCATTTTCTGTATGAAAAGACATGAAAGTGTTAACATAATCTTAAATTTCTAAGGTGTTAAAGTGTTATAAAAGTGAGAAGAGTCCTCCCCTCCCTCTTGTAGCTTTGTAACCATCCAAGAAAGAGGAGTGAGGCTTGTAAGGGTTATCTCCTAAACCCGGTAAAAGGAGAAAGAGTTGTAAAAGGTGATTGGTCTTCACCTATTGAAGGAAGACCATTAGTGGACACCAGTGACCTCGACGGAGGAGGAATCCAAAGTGGATGTAGGTCACAATGACCGAACCACTCTAAATTCTTGTTTGCATTTCTATTATCGTCATTTACTTACTTTGCAATTGCTTCACTTTCTCCTTACATGGCTTTCACTACTTTACGAGTAAACATGCCTTTAATTTATTTTTCAAGATTGCTTTCAACGAATGAAAAATATTCAAAACTAATGATTTTTCCACTGCACTAATTCACCCCCCGCCCAGCTCTTAGTGCCACTCTTGATCCTAACAAAATATTGAAGTCTTGGGGTGTGAAAGTGTTGTAAAAGTGTAAAGAGTCCTCCTCCTCCCTTTCTAGTGTTGTGATCATTCAAGAGAGGTGTGAGGCTTGTAAGGGTTATCTCCTAAACCTGTGAAAAGGTGAAAGCATTGTAAAGAGGTGGTTGGTCTTCACCTATTGAAGGAAGATCATTAGTGGATGCCAATGACCTTGACGGAGGAGGAATCGAAAGTGGATATAGGTCAAAACGACCGAACCACTATAAATTTCGATGTGCTCATTTCCATTCTGCTTTTCATTACTGCTATTACTTTCTAAGTTGATTGCTAGTTCACTTACTCTAAAGTCAAGCACTTTTCAAGATTGGTTTTCAACGAATGAATATTTTTATAAAACCGACGATTTTTTCCGCTGCACTAATTCACATCCTAACAATTGGCATCAGAGCAAGGTCACTCTCATTTTGGTTTGAAACCCAAGAGAGATGGCATTTGCCGACAACCAAGAGGGTCACTCAATTACACATCCACCCATGTTCAATGGGACAGATTACACCTTTTGAAAGACTAGAATGAGGATTTTTTTAATTTTTATGGATTTTGAGTTATGGAACATTGTGGAAAATGACTTTTAAAAGTCTTCTCTTCCTTTGAACGATTGGAATGAGTTGGAGAAGAAGACTTTCGCTTTAAATGCCAAGACTATGAATGCCTTATTTTACGTTTTAGATAAAAACGAGTTAAATCGAGTGTATATTTGTGAAACGACTTTTGATATTTGGCACACACTCGAAATCACTCACGAATGCACTAGTAGAGTAAAGGAGTTGAAGATAAATCTTTTAGTTCATACTTACAAATTATTTCGGATGAAGCCAAGCAAAACTATTGTTGACATGTACACCCATTTTACGGATATCGTCAATAGGTTAAAAGCTCTTGCAAATATTTTTTGAACTTTGAACTTGTTAATAAAATTTTAAGATCCCTTCCAAAGAGTTGCGACCCTAAAGTAATGGCCATTCAAGAGACGAAGGATTGAATAACTTCCCTCTCGAAGAACTTATCGGGTCACTAATGACCTATGAGATGACTTGCAATGTTCATGAAGAGCTTGAGAACAACCTTCCAAAGAACAGGAAGGATATAACACTAAGAACTCATGAAGACCACTTGAAAAAAAGTTCAAGTGATGAGGACTATAATAATGACTTGGCACTCTTGACAAGAAGGTTCAAAAAATTCATAAAAAGAACAAGTTATATGCTACGAATGCAAGAAATCAGGACATTTCAAAAGTGAATGTCCCCAAGTAAAGAAGAAGCAACCAAAGAAGAAGAAGGCGCTCAAAGCGATGTGGGATGACTCAAACGATTCCGAAGCAACAAGGAGATCACCAACTATACACTAATGGCTATCAGAGATGAGGTAAGTAGTTCATTAGATGCAAATTTATCTTTTGATGAGCTTTTAAGTGCTTTTCATGAATTATTTGAAGAAGGTAAATTAGTTAGTAAAAAATATAAACTATTAAAAAAGGAGCATGCTTCTCTTGTTAATGATTTTGATAGATTAAAAATTGAACATAATGATAGTTTAGCTCTTTGCACAAAATGTGATGAATTAGAAACACTTTAAAAGGAGAATTTGCAACTATATGAAACCTTAGAAAATTTTGAAATAGGTAGCAAATCCTTAAACATGATCCTTGCAAGTAAGAATCATGTTCATAGAAGAGATGAAATCAGCTTTATGAGTAACACTCATAAAAACCCAACCATCTTTGTTAAAGGCCCTACCTTGCATGTATCACCCCGCACCAAATGCAACTTTTGTTGCAAACTCGGACATATTGCCTATAAATGCTCACTTAAGAGATATAGTCCATACAAATTGATATGGGTTCCTAAAGGAACCATAAAGAACTCTATGCAAAACGAAAAGTTGAGTAGATCGATTTTTGAGATACCCAAGATCAAATGGTTACCTAAAAATCACCATTTTTGTAGAAATGCTTACCATTACAAGCTAGGAGCAAAAGATGGTACCTTGATAGTGGATGCTCAAGGCACATGACTAGAGATTCATCTAAATTCTCTAAGCTCACTAGCCTAGACGAAGGGTATGTCACCTTCGGAGATAACAACAAGGGTAAAATCATTAGCAAAGGAACCATAAGTAACTAATCTAACTTTTTGATTGAAGATGTGTTGTTGGTTGATGGCGTAAAGCATAATATTTTGATCATTAGTCAATTGTGTGATAAAGGATACATCACTAGATTTGAATCCAATACTTACATTATGAAAAACCACACAAAAACACATCTATGATTGCCCTAAAATAAAATAATATATACACTATTGACATTGATGATCTTTGTAATGAAATATGTTTTTCAGTTTTGAATAACGATGCTTGGGTTTGGCATAGGAGATTAGGTCATGTTGCTAGGACTCTAGCTAAGAGAGTCCAAATTAAAAGGGGCATTCATATAAAACCTACCTAGCCGACCCATATTAAAGAGGTGAAGAGGCTGGCTAAGGATAGGATTAGTTTGGAGGTTGCATCTTAGAGAAGCATTAGGAGTTGGTTAGTAATAGGAGTCTTGAGTAGGAGTCCTATTAGGAGTCTTGAGTAGGAGTCCTATTAGAAGTCTTGAGTAGGAGTCCTATTAGGAGTCTTGAGTAGGAGTCCTATTAGGAGTCTTGAGTAGGAGTCCTATTAGGAGTCTTGAGTAGGAGTCCTATTAGGAGTCTTGAGTAGGAGTCCTATTAGGAGTCTTGAGTAGGAGTCCTATTAGGAGTCTTGAGTAGGAGTCCTATTAGGAGTCTTGAGTAGGAGTCCTATTAGGAGTCTTGAGTAGGAGTCCTATTAGAAGTTGGGGTTTAGAAGCCCTATAAATAGTCATGTATTCATCCTCTTTTAATAAGAAATAGATGAATCTTTTTAGCAGCCTTTGAGTAGCAACTTAGAGAAAGAAACCCTTATAGAGTTCCAAGGAGCCCGATCCCCTAAAGAGATCAACCCCAAGCTTAGAATTCGCAAGGGTTCTAACACATGCTAGAATGAAACTAATCTCTCAAATCTCATCCAAAGAACTTGTAAGAGGTATTCGTAACATTAAGTTTGTTAAAAATAATGTGTGTGATGCATGTCAACTAGAAAAATAAATAAAAGGTAGTTTCAAACTAAAGAATCAAATAAGCACCTCTAGACCATTGCAATTGATCCATATGGATTTGTTTGGACCAATTGATACATCAAGCCTAGGAGGTAGCAAATACGCCTTTGTCATTATGGACGATTATAGTATATACACTTGAACATACTTGGCACACAAAAGTGATTGCTTTAGGTATTTTTCTAAGTTTTGTAAACTTGTTCAAAATGAAAAAGGCTTTATGATTTCATCAATTCGAAGTGATCACGGTGACAAATAAACTGTGAGTTCCAAAATTTTTGTGAATCTAATAGATACAACCACAATTTCTCTACTCCGAGAAATCCTCAACAAAATGGAATATTAGAAAGAACAAACAGAAATTTATAAGAAATGGCAAGAACCATATTGAATGAACATAGCCTACCCAAATATTTTTGGGCCGAAGCCATTAGTGCAGCATGCTATGTCATGAATAGGATTCTACTAAGACCATTACTTTCCAAAACTTCTTATGAGTTGTGGAATGATAAAAAACCCAATGTTTCGTACTTTAAAGTTTTTGATTATAAATATTTTATCTTGAATGAAAAAGGTGCCTTAGGAAAGTTTGATGTAAAATCTAATGAAGGCATTTTCTTAGTTATTCTTCTATTTCAAAAGCGTTTCATGTCTTTAATAAAAGAACCTTAGTCATAGAAGAGTCTATTCATGTTGTCTTTAATAAAGTCTCCGAATTTAAGAAAAATGAGTTTGATGATGATCTTAATTTTGATGCTTTAAATTTAAGTGAACCCTCTCCTCCAACTAGCAACTTGGATACATCTTCTTCTGAAATATCCTTACCCAAGGAATGGAAGTATGTAGATGCTTATCCTAAGGAGCTAATCATAGGAGACACATCAAAAGGGGTTCAAACTCGTTCTTCTCTTAAGAACTTTTGTACAAATGCCGCTTTTCTTTCTCAAATTGAACCAAAATACATTGACGAAGCCTTGAAAGATAATTCATGGGTTATCGCAATACAAGTGTTGAATCTCGGATTTTGATGATGAAACCAATTGATAGTGTTTATGATCTAATTTACGTTTAAGTGACAAAGGGCTAACGTTAATCAGAAAAGGCAAATTGATTAAAGTAGAAGGAATCGAACGTTGGGCCAAAGCAAACATTTCAGAAGATTGGATGTCGGGCCGGAGGAACGGTTGATGTATCGATAGAAGGCTTTGGGCCATGAATTCGGGTATCGAGCCAAGAAGAGTAAAAATTATGCCAAGAAAATCGGAGTTACAAAGGTCAACTGGCCGATTGGGCAATAGGCCGCAAGAGAGGACAATGCGCCGAAGAATCGAATGAAGCGTCGATGGACCAATGACATGCCAAATAACATGATTCATGCTTTGTAATAATTATCTAGATCAAAGTAAGTTTTATTTATGTAGGATTAACTATGATAGTGATCAAGGCATAAAGCAAATGAAATCCCAGAGTCAAGAACGAGATATCATTGGGAGTTCGAGAGTTCGTCGAAAGTTTGGACGTTTATCGAAAGTTCTATCGGAATCGACCGAGAAGTCCAGGAGCTTGCCAAAGAAGCTCATCGGAACTCGCCAAGAAGATCATCGTGAAATCTAGGAGCTTGCTGGGAGTCCGCTGGAACATTGCTGAGAGATCGTCGGAAGTTCACCGGAAGATCGCTGGAAGCTCACCGGAAGAAACCTAGACTTACGGACTTGTTTAGCTTAGAAAATATCTTAAAATTCGTAGTTAGCACATAATTAGGTTGCAATTGGGCTAACTCAATTGGGAGTTAGTTGGGCCTATGTTTGGGTTGTGTTGGGCCAAGTGGAATGCCCAAATAGTCACCAAACAGGTGAAAACGTCACGGCACAATCTCCGAGACTATGTCAGGCGGTGGTACTACCTAGACATAGTCTCCAAGAGACTGTCAGATAGTGGTACCGCCCAGACACAGTCTCCGAGAGACTGTCAGGCAGTGGTATCGCCTAGTGGTAGGGTGTCAAGCGGTGGTACTACCCAGTGTCAATGCTGTAGGCAGTGGTACCGCCCAGCACAGGCGGTGGTATCGCCAGGACCCAGGAAACCTAGGATGAGACATTTTTAGGCTCCAAGTTTGAATCAACTTGAGGCCTATAAATACCCCTCTCATCCCTGGTTAAAAAACACAAGAATTGAGAGTGAAAAAGAAAGAAAGTGCTGCTATAATCTTGTGTGAACTCCTCTCAAAGATCTAAGTATTAGTATAGTTTGAGAGAGAAGTAAGTGAGGGTGTAAAGGTTCTCACTATTGAATCTCAGATTTTGATGATGAAACTAATTGATAAGTATTTATGATTTGATCTACGTTTTGAGTGACACAGGATGCTTCGATCAGGGAGAGACAAGGAAGAATCATGTTGGGCCGGAGGAAAACATGTCAGAAGATTGGACGTCGGGGCGGAGGATCGGTCGACGTATCGATAGAAGGTTTCGGACCATGGATTCGGGCATTGGGCCAAGAAGAGCGAAATTTGATCCAAGGATATTGGAGTTGTAGAGGTCAACTGACCGATTGGGCAATAAGCTGCAAGAGAGGACGATGCGTCGAAGAATCGGACGAAGCATCGATGGACCAATGACATGCCGGACAACATGATTCATGCTTAGTAATAATTGTCTAGATCGAAGTGTGTTTTTACATGTGCAGGATTAACTATGATAGCAAGGCATAAAGCAAAATGAAGCCCTAGAGTCAAGAACGTGATTTCGTTGGGAGTTCGAGAGTTCGTCGGAAGTCCGGACATTCATTGGAAATTCTATCGGAATTGACCGAGAAGTCTCGGAGCTTGCCAAAGAAGCTCATCAGAACTCACCAAGAAGATCATTATGAAGTCCAGGAGCTTGCCGGGAGTCCGCTGGAACATTGCCGAGAGATCGTCGGAAGTTCGCCAAAAGATTGCCGGAAGCTCACCGGAAGAAACCTAAACTTACTGACTTTATTTAGCTTAGTAAGTATCTTAAAATTTATAGTTAGTACATAATTAACATTAGAATTGGGCCAACCCAATTAAAGGACAGTTGGGCCAAATTTGGGCTGTGTTGGGCCAAGAGAAAGGCCCAAACAATGACCAAACAGGTGAAACTATCGTGACACAGTCTCCGAGACTGTGTCAGGCTGTGGTATCGCCAATCTGGGTGGTGGTACCACCTAGACACAGTCTTCTAGGTGGTGGTACCGACAGACTAGGCGGTGGTACTGCTAGTACCCTGAAATTTCAGGGGTTTGAATTTTTGGCTCCAAATTTGAATCCATTTGGGACCTATAAATACCCTAGCAATTCCTGCATGGATAAGCAAGAAATATTGAGCAAAACTCTGTGATTCTAAAGGTGTAAACCTTAGAAAGTTTAATTCCCTCCTCCCAAAGCTTAGAGAGAGTTCTAAGGGAGGTGTGAGAGGGATACCTTATAAAAGAGGGTTGTATGAGTTGTCTCCTAAACCCGATAAAAGGAGAAGAGGGGTGTAAGAAAGAGGTTGATCTTCGCCTATTAAAGAAAGATCAATAGTAGATGCCGGTGGCCTCAACGGAAGAGGAATCGGTGAAGTGGATGTAGGTCACGACGACCGAACCACTCTAAAACTTGGTTTGCATTTACTTTGAGCAACTTTCTTTTATAGCAAACTGCCTCTCCTCCTTACTGCTTTCAATATGTTTATGAATACACTTTCAAGTTAAGATATTTATGAAACGGTTTTCATCAAAAAATGATTTTATCGCAAAGAAGTTTTTGAAGACCTAATTTTTACCGCTGCACTAATTCACCCCCCTCTTAGTGCCAACTCTTGATCCTAACAATTAGTATCAGAGCCTTGTATTTCTCATTTGGTTTAACACCCAAGAGAAATAGCTCTTTTCGGCTTTTAAGATGGTCACTCTCTCATTCGTCCTTCTTTTTTCAATTTTCAATGGGATGGACTACACATATTGGAAAACTCGAATGAGAGTTTTCTTGCTTTCTTTGGATTTGAACTTATGGAACATTGTCGAATTTGGTTTTAAAATGTCTTCTTTTCTAATGAAAGATTGGAATGATTTGGAGAAGAAGGCTTTTTCTCTAAATGCAAAGGCTATGAATGCCTTATTTTGTGCCTTAGACAAAAACGAATTCAATTGGGTTTCTTTGTGCGAAACGACGTTCGATATTTAGCATATTCTTGAAATCACACACGAAGGCACGAATAGAGTGTTAGAACCCTTGCAGATTCTAAACTTGGGGTTGATCTCTTTAGGGGATCAGCCTCCTTGGAACTCTATAGGGGTTCCTCCCTCCAAGTTGCTGCTCAAAGGCTGCAGAAAAGATTCATCTATTGC